>JAQGCC010000794.1:0-30091 GCA_034698905.1 Xestoiulus laeticollis
AAATTTTAATTACACAAGTCGCTGACTTGGTTGAGAGCTTTCCCCATAGGAAACGGGGTGTTTCGTTCCCCCTTAAACATTTTCACACGAGACCAATAGGCTATAAACAGTTTATTTATTCAAAATCCTTATTATTTAAAATGACACTAAAAAAAAAGAAATTTGCGATTTTTGAGGCTGTAAATGAATAACGTGCAAAGTAAGAAGAGTAACACAGTAATACACAGAATAACAGATTTTTTTTTTAAATTGAGTGATTAAAAAATATGATATGCCTAACAGCCTTTTAATGCCCTATTCAAAAAAATTATTAAAGATAACGTTCTGACAAAAAAAAACTAGCCAACGACGAAGTTAACAAAACCATTAATTTTTCAGGATGTCCTCAGATATAAAATGTACAACTTCCCTTTTTTTTCACATTTTTTAAACAATTTTCCCTGACCATCATGACGACTGAAAGATTACAATTTGCCTAAAACATCTTGTCTCATTGCTCAAAAAAACTGTATTAGAACACAAATTACACTATTTAGCAAATAACCACATCAACTTGACCCTTCGTATTTAGCAAAAATCTTGCTGCAAGTTAACTTTGATATTCTCAACTTTATACATGTATATGTATCTAAATACCGTATGATCTTTTATTAAAACATGTATAACAAAATGTATATTATTCGTTTTTACTAATGCAATTATTTTCAGAGCTATTCATAAAAACGTGCTATTGCCAATACTATTATTGTGCCACTGTGTAGCTATTTAATGATCAGTTGATCGTGTATTAGCTCCCCCATGCACGACTACATTACGGAAATAAATTTTAAGCAGATTTATCCTACTTTTTTCATTTCTGGCCCTATTATTAAATTGAGGGCCCAAAATTATGATGACAATGTTTTCTTTATAGTTTATCGTTTGTTGACTTACATATATACATTGAGTTGAGAAAAAATGGCCGTTCATTTCTGGAGATATGACGACATGGCTAAAAACCAAGCTTTCAACAAATTCCAGCATGGTTAAATCCACTTTTATGTGTAGCCAAATACAAGTCCTGTGTAATCATTAAAGAACAACAAAAATTCTAAATACAACTGATCAACAATTTTATCAAGAATGATTACAAGGATTATATTAACAATTCAGGAGAAAAAAAAAACTAATATATACATTTATAGGCCTATGAGATTGCACTAAACTCCATTAAATTCTCTTGAGAAAAGATAGTCGAAGCGTAATATTGAAGATATATTTTAAGGTGTCTCTATTATCACCCCGTTTCGGACAACGAATTGTAGAAATTCGCTTATGTAAATTATGCAAATTAATTTTTTTGGGGGGTGGGGGGGATGCTTCGATTTTTCTTTTTGATCACGTTTCAGTATCACTTTAGGAAATAAATGCAATAAATGTTATTCACTCACCATTTATTCCTTCATTTCCATGCTTTTAATTCAGTCAGTCAATAATATACATGTAATTTTCAAAATTGGTAGCGAAGAATTCAAGAACAGGTGTTATCATTTCATTCAAAATGTCGAAAAGTGAGCAGTTTCAAATTTATTGCAATAGATGGCAGCACTTGACATCTCGGATAGGCGCAGCAACATTCCTTGTGTCAGTCCAAAATGGCTACCTCGTTATGGAAATTCACTAGGCATCATCGGTGTTTGAAATTTCAGCCCTCTTCAATTCTCTGCCGTTACTTAAGAGGAAAAACTTTCGAAATACGATGGTCTGCAAATCCGAGCAATATATACGAATCTTTAAAAGGTCGGTGCTTTGATACTGTCACATCCTCATTTAAGTGTCGAAGGTCCCAAAAAGGCCTGGATCCCATGTGATCATAAACTCATAAAAGCTCATTCAAGTTTGGATTTTTGTAAATTGCAGATTTTCCAGGCTATGTTTCATCACAGTCCAAACCTGTGGGCAGGCATCCCGGAGAAATGCAAAGCTTAAGTGAGCTTCTCAAAAGTAAGCAGGTGTACATGGGAGGTGAAAGGTGCCGTTGCAAGCAATGTCTTGAAGAAGAAAACTAATGTATATACATTAGTTTTTATTCATCAATATATTAATGAATGTTGCATCTCCCATTTAGAGTTGAATAGGAAAGACCCAGAACTCGATAAACCGATTGACATAGGCCTGCCAACTTTGTCCAATACCTCACCCCGTGAAGTGAAAATGAGGAAACAGAGGGAAATTGGTCTCAAGCAAAAATCCGACGAAGTACTCGAAAAGGCTGCGAGGACGCGGACATGTCCGTACCATTCCGTTGCTAATAATTCTCGATTTGGCATCTTGCTATATGAACGATTGATTGAAGAGGTGCGTTTTATCGTAATTAATGTACAGTGAAAATCCCGTTGGACGAGGTGAAGGCCGAATGGGAGGCTTCCGACGGACAGCAGGCGGGCATGATCATTGCCGAACACTACGGGATATTTCACGATCTGTTTGACGGAGCCCATTTCCTGCCTCAGGTTCGGCTGCAGATCCAGTACGACTATGACGACGAGTTGGTGACGCCGGTGTACAAAGGGAATCACGTCACGCCTTCTGAGGTTTGTATTTAACTGCGTTGTTGACAATTTTCTCATTTTTGGCACGTTGCGACTTGAATTTGTTAACTTCAGTAGTTACTTGGATGTTTCGCAGGCCAAAAACACCCCGCACGTGCACTTTGAAGCAGATCCAGACACGCTCTGGACGCTGGTGTTGACCAATCCCGATGGACATCTGCTGGACAATTCCTCCGAATATTTACACTGGTTTGTGTGAGTAAGATTTCCCCATATGATTATGTATAAAAAAATCTGCGATGACCACCTTTGTGTGAAATAGTTTTTTCTCGTTTCTCCAGTGGTAACATCCCGGGTGGCGCGGTCGAGAAAGGCGATGTGGTGTGCGAATATCTGCAGCCATTTCCGCCAAGGGGCACTGGGTTTCATCGGTTAATCTTCATCCTTTACAAACAAGAGCACCGAATCGATTATTCGAAGTATCAAAAACAGTCGCCGTGGTACGTACGAAGCATTACTTAAAAATTAGTTTTTCGAATAAAGTTAAGAGCACATTATCACGTATTTTGCAGCCACAGCCTGAAAGAGCGGACGTTCCGCACGTACGACTTTTACAAGGAGCAACAGGATTTCATCACACCGGCTGGCCTGGCGTTTTTTCAAAGTCAATACGACGAAAGCTTAAGGAGTTTTTTCCATAACGTCTTGAGTGAGTATCGCAAGTCGAAATGCCGGAAATCGAAAAGCCGAGATACTAAAACGACGGATTCCTCGTTTCAGAAATGAGGGAGCCAGAGTTCGAATACGAACATCCCCCACCCTACATCAGGCCGCAAGTAAAGATCCCTAAAAAACAGCCTTTTAACTTGTAAGCATTATCCTAGAATCCTAATGACGATCCGACCTTTATGCGAATAATGGAATTTTAATCGTTTTATCCCTTTTTCTGCAGATATCTGGACAAGTATCGTGAGCCCAAAGATATCGGCAAAGAAATATTGCTGCAACGCTTCAAGATTGTTCATCCGTTCGACGGGGAACCTCCCAGACCGAAGTACCCGAACATTTACCCGCTTCCGGGATGGGCTCCGTCTTGGAGGCATACCGAAATTTTCAAAGAAAGGATGCGGATCGGAAAATACAGAGGCTTGGACGTTCAGATTTTTAAACCCGAACGACCGTTTCGGCTGCCAAAAAAAGATTACTCGAACAAGGACCGAGAGTACGAATAAAATTGCGTTATGTACCCGTCGGGGCTTCTCCGTAGATTCTCAAATGCTAAAAAAGTGGAGATTTTGAAAGAATTTGTTGCATTAACTGTAATCCGAAATAAATAGACAAAAACGTGTCTGCTAATTTTATGACGAGTAGCGTTTTTTTTAAAAACCTTACATGGCCTAGACCAGGGGTCGGCAACCTTTTGAAACAGAAGAGCCAAAAGTGATAATTTACAAAATTTCTCAGTTTTTAAAGAGCCACTTTTTGTATTATGGTGTATTATGGTATATACACAACTTGACATGGAAAGAGCCGCAGGTTGCCGACCCCTAGCCTAGACAACTAATAATCGAATAGGTTTATGCGCTTTTCTTGTATCATTTTCCATTGTTATTTTATTATATCCATTGTGGGTTTTTTTTTTAAAAATATTAATTTCACCTCATTCATTTTGACAATAAGAATACGACTTTCTGACCTTGCTTTCATTTGTTTGTATTATTATGTGAGGATTTTTAATAGGGGTCGTCCTCACTAGGTGGCAGCACGTTAGACTCCTTTCAACCTTTGTTATTGAAATGAAAAAGCTTATCTGATGGTCAACTTTAGCTTATTTCGTTTGTTTGAATGTTTTTTATTTCACTATTGGCATGTTTTGCACCTAATTTTGCACGTCATGGATTTTGCCATGCATTGAATTCTGGGCTGTATTACTTTTACATGCATTAAATTTGGGCTGCATTACTTTGCACATGATAGCTGAATCTAAAACATCTAGCCAATTCGAGGCAATAAAATACAAAAGCTGAAATAAATACAAAGAAATATTAAACAAGCAGGAAATAGCTGCAAAACTAATTAAGAGAAGGTTGAGAAAGAGTGCTTCAGTTCTAGGTCATGCACTTGGCTTGCATATTAAGTTTAATTATTAAAATAACATGATGATTAAAAATGCTCTCTCATTAACAATCAGTGCATCTGTTGAATTAAGATGCTCCGGCGCTATTACGCTTTATTTAACAGTCGATTTGCGCTAAAATTGAGCTTGACAATCAGTTTTCTGGCATTCACCCTCCTGATAATCGGCAGATGGAGAAACACGCTCAATTTCGTGAGGAAATCTGGGAAAGGTGAGACTTAATTATACCGGTAATTTATACATTTCCACCACCAATTAAGTCTTATTAACATGAACTTATTGCATCCTGATATTTAACTTTCAGGCCATCTTCATCCAGACTTGTACGACGAAAAAGGAGAATTTCGAAGAATTATACTTGGAAAACAAAGGAATCAACAAGGTGTCCCAAATCAGCATAGTTATCATATATCTGAGAAGTTGTATTTTTATTTAGGTTTTAAAAAAATGCAATGTATATGCGCTGCTGCCATTCTCGGCATACTATATTGCTCGAATTATTGGTATCGATTGACGGAAAACGAATGTCCCGGCATTGCATGCGGTCCATGTATTCGAGACTGATTAATCCATCCTAAATTCTTAATTGTTCTCGTTTCGTCGCAGGTTACTTGACAATTGGGATTTCCAGCGTCCACCGAGACAGAGGGGACTACTTATTCGGGACCCTGCGTTCTTTAATCGACAAGTCTACTGTTCGGGAACGTCAAGATGTAACAATCGTGGTGTGCCTCGGCGATGCCGAAACCTCGACTCGTATCAGCATGGCCAAAAACATATCGGAGCTCTTCCGTCCTCACGTTGAGTCTGGCTTTCTCCTAGTCACGCAGACGCTTCCGGACATTTATCCGGCGCTGAAGAATCTACGGAGGACGTACGACGATCCTCCAGAGCGGGTTTCCTGGCGTGCCAAGCAGGCCATCGACTTTGCATACCTGTTCAACTTCTCGGCTGGCCTGTCCCGCTACTACATGATCATGGAAGACGACGTGGTTTGCTTGCAAGGGTACCTAACGGAGATACGGAACAGGATCGAGCGAGAAAAGCCCGGTTCCTGGCTCACAGTTCACTTTTCCAGCTTTCTGATCATCGGCATGCTGTTCGAGTCTCACCATCTGCCAGGAATCGCCCAATTTGTGCATCTTTTCTATGCAATCCAGCCGGTGGACTTTCTTGTGCTGCGCTACTTCGAGATGCTGGTCCCGGGGAACGAAAAATCCAATCTCCTTCAGCGGGTTCCGTCCGTGTTTCAGCATGTCGGCTACTATTCCACCCTTAGCGACAAGGTGCAGCCCCTGATGGACGAAGCATTCCCAGGCGACGTTCCCGAATTCTACACCGCCAATCCTCCGGCTCGCGTATTTACCACCATCCGGACCTTCGACCGCTACATGCCGCATTTGGCCTATTCGAGCAACCTGAGCTTTTTCTGGGGAATCCCTCGCCAAGGGGACACTTATGATATCGTCTTCCAGAACCCGATCAAGGTTTCCCAGGTTGTCGTGGTCACCGGCCTGCCGGCCACGCTAGACTATTTGCAGCACGGGGCCCTCTTGACCAGTCCTCGCTTTGTAAAGCTTGTTTCACCGAATCGAGCAAGCTGCTTCGGCTTCAAAGTGGCTGCGCACTTTGCAAGTGGGAAAGTGAATGTCACCGGTTTGCCGACCGAAATCCAGTGCATCCGTATCATGGTCACAAAGCCGCAGAAGAAATGGTTGATAATACGACGAGTTGCAGTCTTCACGTGATATATCTGTACGAACCGAGTTCCCGTTGCCCGACATTGAGTCGAAAAAGCTTTTTTCTGAACATCAGATATTTTTTAATCGGTTAACTTTCAACTTTTTGGCAATCTTTGTGGCTAGTCTGATGGAAAAATATGGATTATGGGCACTCGAGTGCCTTGCGGTTTTTTTATAACTAAGCGTATATACCAAAAAGAAATATGGCATCGTACTTATGCAAAAACTACGCCAAAGAGTATCTTATCCATACTTTTTCTCCTTAGTGAACCACTGTAGTAAAGCTCACACCATTTTGCAATCACAATTAAAAAATTCTCTATTTCTGTTAACAATATTACTGCTAGACAGTTTTGCTGGTCAGCTCCCTGTGTGATAATATTTATATAAATTATTTTATACAACATGCATGCATTTGTATATGCAAAACTCATTAGCGACATACTCTTAATTAAGCTTGTGTTGATATTTTGTTTTACTATTGTGTGCACATTTTTTGAAAAATAAAATTATATTTATACAATTCACGGTTTAGCTGAATTAATTTCTTGCAATTTTGCAAATTGTGGTGATTCAGACAATTTGGGCAGAGGACCAAAAAACACGGCACGATTATCTAAAAACAGCCTGGATGACCCAAATAACATTGCCCTTGTCTGAAATAGACGACTTTTTCCAGTGCTTCAGTCTCTGTCATACATGTACATGTATGTAGGAAAAAAGTTTATTTAAAATGAAATGCCAAATTAGCAAATATGTATGCATATTTTGCACTTTTTCCCGAATCTACATAATGACTTGAACGACCGAAAGTCTACAAAACCTGCAAAATATGGGGATTATTAAAATTGATAAATATAATACACTTTTAGGTACATGTGAAAAGCTACAATCATTGTACGTACTTTGAAATGAAATGAAAATGGTTTTCAGGCTACCATAACACCAGAGGTCGTTGCTAACATGGCACTAGGTTACCATTTCCCGCCAAAACTAAATTTGCATTTAATGTTTTTTTACTAATTTTAACGTTTTCCTTTTCCAGCAATTTATTATGGATAACTTTAATACATTAAATAGCTAGTTACACTAGATTGCAGATAACATTTTTTTTATAAAACTTTTATGAGTTCTATAATAAAATTGTTAAAATTTACACAATTATAGTCGCTAAAATTCTGCGGCGGCCATTTTGGATATGCTTTATAAAAGTCTCATACTCGACTATAGGATGCTGGGAAGAGAATAACGCTAATTAGTGTAACTTAATTACTTCATCTAGAAATTATCAGTTCAAGTTTTCAGCATTCTCAACAGTAAAATGAATACAGAATGTTCAATCCTCCCCACACCACATTTTCAGATACAAACGTCAAATATGAAGTTTTTGAAACTGCATTCCATTTTCAATAAAACATAAGATAATTTTCAAAAAAAATATGTACATATATGGAACCTTTCCATTTACCCCCAACAACGCGCAACTATTCAAATTTTAAAAATTTCGTTCAGAAAAAGTTCAGAAAACCATTATTTAAATTTTAATAATTTTGTTAGCAAAAGTTCAGAAAATTGTGTAAGTATATAGCATGCTATCTCAACAACGCACCATTATTCAAATTTCAAAAATTTCCTTCAGAAAATGTTCAGAAAATCCAGGGGTAGCACACTACCCTAACCAAAATTCTTAGGGTAGCACATGCTACCCTAACCAAAAAATTCTCAGGGTAGCACATGCTACCCCATGCACCATTGTTCCGCCTGCCGCTGCTGTCGTGTCAGCAAGAAAAAGAAAGATATACCACAAGCAAGAAAAAGAAATATATACCACAACGAGTTACCAGCCCACACTATAAAATGCTATAAAATGCCTGCCACCAACGCCACCTAGCATAGTTTGGCTCACCCCAGCTTCATCAACCAAGCACAGTGTGCTGCTAGGCACACGTCAGTGCAGAACGGTCAGATCAACGCCCTGAAACGTGAATGAATGCTCGCAGGAAGTACTCTTCGCACTGAATTTGAGAGTAACGATGGAGTGCTGATCCAATCCTCATGGCAGCTGCCTTCGTGTTTGGATTACAGGTGCAGATCTCATCAGACTCTGTTATGAACTCAGGTGTTCTTTCCAGCTGATATGTCTCTTCAACTCCCCAGCGCCAAACATTAGCAGTATATAGCTTACCTGTCCCGTGTTTCTGCGCTGACAGGGGCAATGTCATCATGGTTCACTATGAGGAAGGCCTGTCCCACAAGCGGTCCCTGACAGACAGCGACTGGCTATGGAAGAGCGACTATCCTGACCCCCGCAAGGACCAGGAGGTGGAGGATGAGGACGAGGAGGAGGTGGGTCCGGTGTCGGTGCGTCCGTCCCGCCCGGCCCCAGCCTTCTCCTGGCAGGGCATGCTGCTGTCACTGTTGGTCATCTTCTTGGTCTGCGTGGCACTGTTCCTGGGGAGGGACTACATCAAGTACGTTCTGCTGTGGCTGGAGGAGCAGAACCAGATGATAGTTCTGGCCCTATTCCTGCTGCTCTTCGCCATCGTCTCCTTCCCCTTCATGTGGGGTTACATCCTGCTGAACGTGGCCTGCGGCTACATCTACGGCGTCTTTGGCGGCCTGGTCATAGTCATTGTCGCCGTGTTTTTCGGCATGACCCTGGCCCACGTCGTCATGAAGCGCTTCCTGGCCCACTACGTGGCCTCCAAGCTGGCCCTCAATGGGGCCCTGGCAGCCACCCTCAATGTCCTCGGAGGACCTCAGACGTTTCGCGTCATTGCCGTCACCAGGCTTACTCCCATCCCTTTCGGCCTTCAGAATGCCATTTTTGCAGTAAGTGTCTTCATCTATTTTTTCATTACTGTAGTGTTTACACATTGCAAGTTTACAGGAGCCTTTTTTTTAAAGTTGCCATACATTGTGCTCCATATATTGGACACTGAGCCACTTAGGCCATGGCAGGAGTTTGTAACACTGTGGTGGGGTCAGATACAGTGTATGATGTAGGCAGCTCAGCTGAAACTTAATTCACCATGATTTGATGAGGTGATAAGTAGGAGTTATTCTGTTTTGTAACACGGGTTCGAAAATTATTAACAACTGTGCTCAGTCTGCAGCTAAGTACAATAATTCAGTTTTTTGGCACTTATTGGTTTACATTTGTCGATAATATTATGAAAAGGGTCAGATCTTTCATAACTCGAACTGTACATGTATTTCTATTTCACATTGCAATCAGGAATTAGAAAATTCTTTAGATTAGTGTTACTAAGCAACTTCCAAAGACGGCAACCTCAAAATATTGACAGAAGTGTCGCCACAGAATAACGTATTGCGGCAAGTCGCATCGCACTACAACTGCACATAATTTCTAATTAAGATTTGATTTATTACAGAGTTCGTTCATAATATGAGCCTCTCTATATCTGCATTTTTATGTTGCTTGGTTGCCCTTTCGATCAAAATATTAAAAAAAAGATAAGGTATGGTGCAGCGCACTCATTCGTTTTTTTCAACGTGTTTATGATGTGAGCTAGGTTCATATCTACAAAATCCATCAGCCTTGTTTAAGAACAATAATTGGGTGTTATCAATAGAAGTGTGAAACACACAAATATTGTATAAATAATTTCCTTGCAAGAGAGGTTCTTGAAGCACTTGCAGCAAATGCTTCACACTTTGCTGAAACCATGCTGCTCTAAGCGTTATTTCTGATAATTTCTTTAGGGTCACCCACACCCTAATTACAATTACATGTAGGTAGGTTGTTCATATCTCCAATATCATTCATTATGCACTCAACAGTTTCAAAGTACAGTTTTTTTTTAAATACCTGATGTGGCATGTATGTGTTCCTCATAATGAAGACGCAGTATAAATGGCCTTTGGATTTCATTACAATACCCTGTAATTACAAATATACACGTAAATTAGAAAATATAATTAACATGACAGCAGTTGAATATTAAAAAATATTTACAGAATTTAATTTAGGATTTTATGAACATATCTGAACATTACTAACATAATAGTATAGTTAAACTTTTTGACACGTACACTATATTAATTCAAAATATATGTTACTTCAAAATATTTACTAAAACTGCAGCTGAGCAAAACAGATTTTTACGGAGCTGTCAATAATGCAGAATCAATAAATGGTAGCTATATACTGTTGGGTTTTAATTTGTTCTAAATGACTAAAAGGTGTACAGCCAATAAGTGACGTCTATGTACCAGCTGCAATGTAGCAGTCACAAACTCAGTCTAGAATATTAGATATGTAGGGTGTCTCAAAAATACAAATAATACTACATGACAAATTTCAGTCTCGTCTTTAGTTTCACAAAGGAATTCCGAATAATTCCATATCAAAAATGTTCAATCTGTATCATTAATTTGATGACGTAACAATTGAAAAGTTAAATTTCCTTATTCGCAAGTTGTTCTCACGAATGATGCCCACGATTTAATGTTCTGAGAAATATACATGTATGCAAAGGTCAGACTATAAAATTTTAACGGTGAAAGGCTACATCCAAAACCCATATAACCGGTAAAATGCGAGGGGGAGAGGGGGGGGAGAAGAATATAAAAAATATATATATATATTGTTGAAGAAAACGAAGTGGTCATGGTTAGGTGAAAGCAAAAGTTTACTTATTAGATGTTGTCCCCATTAACTACCAAGAAGAAGTAAAAAAACTAGTTTTATGTTATGAGAATTAAGCCACGGTAAGTAAGGCTATTTTGCTTGGGAAAATCTTTACAAATCGCACATTTTGGAATATTCCATACATAAAAAAACATCAAATTTTTCTACTAAGACTGTTGAAAATATCAAATAATGAAATTTAATGTCTTTAAATACATCATAATAGTAAAATAAACTGCAATGTCAAAACCTGTTTACTTGTAAGTTTGTACTTTAACTCGAGTCTAAATTTGATTCTATTAATAACGTTCAAACTTTGGTATAACGAAATTTGCCATGGATGAGATACCATCCTATGATTCAATCTGAGATACCGGTATAGGCCTACCTTAAATGTTTGCTAAGATAATCACTCGTTTTACAGCAAATACAGATATCAAAATTATGAGTAAGACTTACATTATATATAAACAGACAATCAGCCCTAGCAGTGTCCCCATCATTCAAATATTTATCAGCAGGCCTATTAGATAAACTTAGAGGTCTGTTAATCAGTTATGCAATGATAACTGCACCATATCTTGCTAGAGGGTTCTGCCATTTTGTTGAATTGAGGGAACTCTATTTGATGGAAAAATTACCAAAATATTTAAGAATCTTGTGAAAAAGTTCACATAGAAAGTCGCCAATTAATTAGAATCCTTGTCCTATTTGTTTTTCTCATCTGAAGAAAAAACTCCTAAGTAATTACTAAGTACAATTTTAAAGTACAAACATCAAAGCTCAAACATATAGTACAATGTAGTGTTCAAGCAACTTTCCATTATAATTATTTGGCACTACATGTATCGACAAGGCTTTGTTACATGGGCTTATAAATTATTTAGGTATGCAGAACATGTACGAAACGCATATTGAATCAGACTATGCTGAAGCCCATTTATCAAGTGGTTTCAGCCCAATATTAAACTGAAAAGGAAGAGGTCGATATATTGTCTTACTCGACGAAAATCAATGGTATTCGTGTTAAGCGAATTGATGGAAGTTATGAGCAAGGTCAACTGCATGCTGGAAACACAGATGGTGTACATGTACTGTACGATGAAATTTTAATAGGATTTTCCATCATCCATACACCTGTCATGATTATTTCGTTTATCGATCATGAAAATATTCATCAGATCTATATACATGTACCATATTATAATACTGAATTAAACACGAAATCTCCTGGCAATGTGGATTAATAGATTATGTAACTTTCTTTGTTAATGCATGCAATGTTTCAATAGTGTGGCTTTTGAATATTAAATGCCAACTCAAAAGAGAACTTAGAAATTTGCTGATTTTTGTCCTGGATTTAAATAACATCAACCATGGACCATGAGATCCTATCAACATGTATATAATCAAGAAGAGTGCCTAAGTACAATTGTAAATGCCAAATTCATGAATATTAGACCTCGTTAATCAGTCATTCAGATCAAGACTCATTTGCAACTCCTATCAAATAATTATCAACTAGTCCAAAATGTTCTATTATTACGAAGATAATGATAGCAGTTGGTTTTGAACTGATGCATTGAAATAACTAACAATCACGGTTTTAAATAAAATTTGTTTGAACATGATAATCAAATAGACAACAATACTAATCTGCAACAAAACAATGCACGGTTGTGCCACATTCAGGCTATTGCATCCTTCCCTTAATTCACACTTGGTTTGCATAATCAAATCAGTAATGCGATCAATACCAATTTAATTAACAGGACAGAGGTGCAAAGCATTACCTCTGGTCCAAACACTACGGTCATGCAAGGTCACTGAAGAATGTGACCATAAATACATGTTCATGCACATCTAAAATGGGTGTTATTGTTTTTTTTGTTTTTTGCCGAATTCACTGAAACTTGAAAGATCATTAATCGTGACAGCCATCAGATATGCTTTTGTCATTTTTTTGTAAAGCTGCAAAGCAGTTAACAACCGTATCTATAACAGTCATGTTATATTAGCAGAAAAAATGGTTGCAAGACCAAAGAGAAGTGTAGGAGTTTGTCTCTAGTGTGGTTAAATACGAGCTAAAACCAAAAAAAAAAGTTTGCTAGGGCACAATAATGTGCAATACCTACACGACAACTCAAGTGCATTTCGTTTTTATATTTTAACATGTAAAAGCTTTATTCGCTTTCGTACATGTACCTGTAATTCAGTTCGCTTGACCTGCTGAATTAAAGATGAATTTAATAGGATGCCCCCACGTTCAAAAGAGCTGTATCTGATACAACTTGGATGAATAACCTGACTTCCACCTGCAAGGGTTTTGTGGCACACATTACCATGTGCAAAAAAAAAAAATTAATTTCCGCCTTTGCAACAATGCATAATAGTGCCTGGTGCGCAATTAATGCAATTATAATTGAGTGCTTTTGGCGTTTCCATTAATTGCTTCATTGTTTGATTGCATTCTACATCATTGCATAAATGTCGATCTCATTGACTATGCATTCACGACGATATGATGTTGATTCATTCCATTTAGATTTGTAAGAACGAGATTAGCACCACCTAGTGCATACAGCCAATTAAAGCTGCAATTTAATAGGAAGCAGTTGAATCACGACATGCACTCTTGTTTGGCGTTTTGCCCATCCGCTTTGCTTGTGTTTCCCATCCGCTGGCAAAAGGTTTGCCAAAAAAAAGTTAACCCACATACCTGTACTGGGTGGAAATTTTATTTGACTATCATTAATCATATCGACACGTGTGTGGTCATGCAAGCAGACCAACAGCTGTGAACGAGCAAAGATATGATTACGAAAACGCAACATGGTTTCACCAAGTTTTGCAACATATAACACTGCTATTGTCCAGAAAAAAAGGCTGATTGGATTACAAGATGCTGCTGAACTGTCCAGGCTTATCATCTTCAGTAAGATTTACTGTAAGAAGATTGTAAAACTTTTCCATCAGCATCCTCCTGTGATCTCAATCAGAGGTGACAATATGCTTTGCGAAACATTAATCTCTGAATTTTAGAACAATAAAAGGAGTCAATATTCTTACATCATTTATGGCATCCATGCACTATTGCAGCCTGAGGTGTCATAAAATCGTAGTTCTTGTAACTTTTTCTGTGTGGTTTTATTGCTAGCTTGTTAGCATAAATGTTATACAATGTTAGCAACATTAGCATTTCATAAAGCGTGTGCTCCTAATGCAAAGATAGGGAGTAAATGCCAATTCTGACACCACACAATGGTGTTAAATAATTAATTAGATGACTGTGCAATACACTACCTTGAATTATGAAACTGTAGCATAAAACCTTTGACACTATAAAATACGCTGTCATATACTATTTTAATTATGCAAGTGCTTTTCATTTAAGCTGGGTTCATCAATGACGTTTGCTAATTGCGGGCGTTATACACTGCTGTTTTAGCAATTTTATGGCATTTTATTTAAAATGTTATATATATTTTGTTGGTCAGCCTGCATGGCACAAGCAGATGATGTCAAAAGTCATGGGGACATTTGTCACAAGTATACATGTACACTGTATATGTAAACGTACATGTATATACATGTACAAGGGGCAAACTAGTTTGCCATGCCATCCGCTGACAAGTGTATCGTCAGCACGGTAATTCCCATTAGCAACAGGGATATAGAACCTGCATCTCTTGGGAAATAGTTACCAATAAAGTACAATGTTGAATCTGAATCGAAATTGACCTTGGCTATGGCAATCGTTTGAAACGTCGAGCACGAACGCTTGAAAATTGGCGAAAATGAGCGGTATTTTGGGTCCGTTTTCGGGTCGTAAACGCACACCAAGCATAAAAACTACTCCATTATGATTCCCTACATTGTACGACGCACGGCAACATTCTTGGCACGCAAATCAACCAAACTGCACATCTGTTTTCTCTATAGGCGAGTCCCTATACTTAACAATGAATGATTGCGTGTCGACACGTTTCGTGTCACAACCTTTGGCAAAAAAAATACACCAGACTATATAGGCATGTTATAATTGCAGTATCGGTGTTGGGATTATAGCCTAATAGAAAATATATACAATGTAGAGTGGCAACATTTGCGCCTATAGACTTCAGAAATGAATATTTCCTGTTTCACGCATCAGGTTGAAAACCATGTCATCGTTTGTTACGCAAAAATCCAACTTTACGGTTCCTGATTCCCTCGCTTAAAATGCCATCCCATTCCACCAAAGGAAGTCGAACGTTCTCGTAGAAACACATAAAACCGATTTGCAGCTACTGATCCGCAAATTTGCACCAACTAATAGAATCAAAGGTTCTGAAACTATACAGTTTAATGAACAAGAGAGGTGAAAAGTACAGTATATAATGTATATAAGAGATTAAGTTAGCAAAAAATTCATGCTGAATGGCTAAAAATGCACATTTATATGCATTATTTAATGTGATTTTACTTGGTAGCCTGCATTTGTTACTGTCATCATGAGTACGAGGGCAGTTATGATGATACGGGGATAGTTACCCGATATACATACATTAATTTTTTGCAAACACTAGCTGGAAGAAAGGAATAAATTTTAACCACGTGGTACTATGGACAAAGTTAAAGCCACCATCTTGAATTTTCAAATTTGGCGGTATATTTTAATTAGGGTAAAAACAGTGTAGAACATGGAATAACATGAAACATTGCACGGCCTTGAAATGCAGCATTTTGATTGGGCAATCGGAAATTCCCGCCATCGGGAAACCAATCGAAAAGCTGCATTTCAACACATGCCACGCTCCATGCTATTCCATGCTCTACGCTGTTTTTACCCTAAAAATTACATGTGTATTCAAACTTTTTGTGATGCTTTGTAATAACCTCATAAAATTGTCAAAAAAGTATGTAATTCTGCTTTGACATATTACCACTTCAATTAGTTGCTACACGCTCATATACACAGTATGCAATCTTACACCTTATGCAGTTATAAATGCGGACATATTATTTGAAAATAGAAACTTTTAAGAAATAGCAATTCCAAGATTTTTCCTCTTTGCCACCCCATGACATGGGCCCACGATTTTAGGGGCCTGTGCAGGTCAGGTGAATATTAGAAATAATGGATCTAGTACAAGCTGTGCCCAGGGCCTTCAGTGTTGTTAAGACGGTACTGCCCCATGACAGACATGTGCCCTTAAATGTTCAATGGCATACTATTCTGCAAGACATTGACGTCACCACTCATTCATCTTCTAAAAGCAATTATCGTTTTTCATTTTTTTTTCAGATCAGTCCAATAGGTACTGTTCAATACTTGTCAGCCAGTGTAGTTGGGCTCTTCCCTACCCAAGCCATCAATGCCTATTTGGGCAGCACCTTGCGCTCAATGGAGGACGTCCTCTCTGACGTCAACACGGCCACCACCGGTTACATTATTTTTGCCGTCCAGGTAATAATGAAATTTGCAATCCCAAAGCTCACGACACGAGTATCGATTTGTATATTGGAAATACCACGAATTAAGGAGACATCGATAACGCTATAGGAGGCTCGGGTACTTTGGAACGTTAAGGACGATCTCATAATTTATGAAGGATTGTTACTGGCAGACGATTTAGGAGTCATTATGATGCTAGAATAAATAAATAAACGTCTGGGAGAAGAATTTTCAGCACCTTTTATTCATGGGCATCCCCAACCGTCCCTAAAATTACTGTACTAAATCCACCTAGACTGAACCCTTCTCTGAGCCTCGACATTGCTGCATTCCCGTTATGAATTTTGCATGCATATTCGTCGCATAATTAATGCCTACGCAACAAAAAAAAAACAGCAATTTGGGTAAATTTGAAGGCTATAGCCATCATCCTACACTTGGCACGTTTTCAACTATCTCCTCATTAGAGCCCACACAACTGGACACTCCTTAAGGCAGCAGTTTGAGCCCATTTATTGTCTTATTACACCTGATTCACACCAACGTTGATGTAGAACTGATGTGGCTCAAGAAAACTTTTGCGTGTTAATTCACACGGCAGAACTCAGTTAAACTGGTCACATGACCTAGTATACTGTGCCCTGGATACTATAGGTCATGTGACCAGTTTAACTGAATTCTGCGGTGTGAATTAACACGAAAAAGTTTTTTTGATCCACATCAGTTGATCTACATCAACGTTGGTGGGAAGAAGGTCTTATAAAGTTTCAAAATCAAAACTAGGTTAAAAGCGCCCAAAAAACAAAATTTCAGTACGAAAATGATTTTAGTTTTCAAATTTGTATCAAAACATGAATTTTACAAAGATTTAAGTGTAATTTCATGACGAAGCTTATACAGGGTGTGGCTTTTCTGTACCAATTTATGACTCAAAACAGTAAAAACTTTGAATAATGATGTCACGATTTGAGGCCAGATGTCCTTCAAATTTTAAATGCTCAAACTGTTATGTGGTGAAGACAGCTGTTTATCTTAATTTAGTTTTATCTTTTGAAAAAATGGCACGTAAATGTTATCAGTTTATTTCGACTTTGCCTATAAGTTGCCTTGATAAAACCGTGATAAATCGTTTCTAAATTGTAATGGGCTTCACCTAAAACATTATGGTTATTTGATTACATTACTTTTGGGCAGTCTTGGTTAACTATACCCATTTGCAATAGTTAAAATTTAACTGACAATTGACATAAAAGCATGGAAATGGCCAAACATGTAGTCATATATATATATTGATGTTCCATCACTCCTTCTCAATGGATCAATTGCACATTACTAGGTCTCAAAATGACAATATTTGCGATTTAATGATGTGCTATAAAGCACGACATTAACCCCATATCTTGGCACGCAAGCCGTTCACCAGATGTGCTCCACAAAATTGGAAAGTTAGAGTGGTTCACGTTCCATAAATGCATATTGTTTCAATATTGATTTTATATTTTTATAGGTAGTTATCAGCATTTGTTTGATGGCATACGTAGTACAAAAAGCGAGGGAAGTTTTGCATAACGTCATCTGCGAAGAATCCGAAGATGGATCCAGTTGGCAGAGCAACTCTTGCATAAACTCAAGTTCGACAATCAGCATGGTGGATGAAATCAACGAGGAAAGTCTTGGTTATGCAACATAACCTGTTCAGCCAGAGCTAAGGCTCTTAAAGTCTGCGTTTATTGTGATAAAAACAATTTGGGATTAGGAAGTGAAAACACTCGGATTGGTTAAATTATTAATACGCCATCAAGTGCCGGAATGTAGTGTGTTTCTTACGTAGTAAAGGTAGCAATCTTAGAAATGTTCTTAAATAGCAAAATTCAAGAGGATGGACAATCGGAAAAAACAAACTTTGAACAACTTCTAGAACAAAATGTTAGTTGCACATACATGAGCAGTATGCGCATCTCGTGAGCTACCATATCACTTGCAATTGCTTCAGAATGCAACGTCAGTTTCTGTCCAAAACAACAAATTTAACCAAAACGACAATGCACACGTTTTCATAAGTTCACCATGACAGAGAAGTATGCTAAAAAAAGTGTTCTCTTCTCGCCATCAGTAAATAAATCAGTAATCAATAAGGATAAAATCCTATAAAGATGACTCCACAATTACAAATACATGTAGTTGTGTAAGAAGTCACGTGGCCTTAAAAATCAATGTTTACAACCATATACTTCCATAGCTCAGCAGGTGTCAATGAGATAAAGGATGAATATTAAAAAATTGGAAAAAATACCACGTGTGCATTGGCTTCACATCATAATATCTTTGATTCTTTAGCTTAATCTCTCTACAATGTTTTCATCAACAAGTATTATCAAAAAACAATCATTTCTAGAGCAATTTGAGCTCTTGTAACTAAAGTGCCCTGAAATGCGTTAATCAAGGAACTTATATTGCTCATCATATAGAAGATAGCAGAGTTTAAGTGGGTAAAAACAAGCACAGGAGCCAGCAGCCCTTTGTGAACAAATGGACAAGAAAGAAACACGAACAAACAGAATTTGCACATATTTAAGAAAAATGTATGAATATTGCAGAGAAAAGAAATGTATAGCTATACCTATTTATTTGCTCAATTGGGAATAGCGATATAAATAAAATGGCAGAGTTAAATTTGGAAGCACCCACCTAACTAACTAAATATAGGCCTACTTTCTTTTCAATTATTCAAAAAATGCCAATGCTTTCCTCTCCATTTTTTTTTTCCGGAAAAAAAAAGATTTTATTGACCTTAGAAAAACAGAAAAGTGCTAACAGGTGGTTATACACCAAGATACGATTGCTTGCAATATACTAATCATGTTGTATCAATACTACATTCAAATTTCTAATTAGCAATAGGATCTTCACCATAAGTGCACTTTGTTAAGTATAATCCTGCTAATTCTGACACTGATATCTAAACAAATTCAGTCGTTTTACCACTGTTGATAATGTACCACACGCAAAATCAAACAGCAAGCTGTTATCTATAGGTTCAGGTCTGCTTTTAAGAATCCACGTAAAGTGGTTTGTAATTACACATTGTAAACTTTAGATGAAATAGCAACAGGTACTTTTTCGTTAAATGGTTATCTATTTGGAATATAAATTAAACAGTCAATGTTTTTTTTTAATGAATGAAAGCTCACTTTGGCTTGTCTTATATAAGCTGGAACAATATATTGGCGTTTTGGCGCAGCTGTTATTGTAAATAAATGTTTAAATAAACGAACTCAATTCATTCTTTCTGATATTTTTACAGGTTTTCAACAATTTTTCTTAGGTTGACCTTTTTGAGCTTTTTTTTTTAAATGTGTGACTATACAATGCATACAGTACAATTGTACATTCATGCACATTTGAAGCAATTAATACATGAAAGTTGTAAAAGGGCATTGAAATCGTCAACAACTTGCACAACTCCGCAATGACATCCACGTGAAAGATTAGATTTTAAATCATTGCTTCTGTTTCTATATTAGATTTTCTCGTGACATATTCTTTGAAGATACCATTGGCTACAAATTGTGAAACTACCTTCTGTTCCTCCGATTCCCTCCGTCTAAAAATTGCCACCAAATAATGTTAATGCCCTTGTTAATGTAAACAGCTTATAAACACCAACATACATGTATAGTAGTTCTTTGGGCATATAATTGGGGCTTTGCGATTTCATTCTTGAAAAATAATCAAAAAATAGGGGAAGGGGATTTACATTGATCATGTCGATTATTCAAAACATGTCTTCGAAACTCAATTTGCTAGTCTTTCCCATAATTATACGCATTGACATTGATGAAATTACACCGTTCGTACTCACATGAATCTTGGGCTCATCATTTTTCAAGAGATTATTGTTTTTAAATGTTGATAAACACGAACTTACATGTATTATGCAAACAACATCTGATCTTGAAACTTATGGGATTTCCAATATGGCTGATTGTCGTGCGCATGCCAATATTGGAATTGAAGTCGACTTCTAATTGGCAGCCATATTAAAGGGGTCATCCATAAATGATGTCCGAATAAAAGAGTACAGGGTGTCTCAAAATACACATTTAATTCATCCAAAATAAAATTGGATTGAATAGAGGTAAGGGGTGGCTGGACAGAAAACGTAATTTGGAAAAATAACGGTTTAAAATAAATTGTGTTGCAAAATCGCAAAGTCCCAATGGTTATCCATGATCTAAAATTCCATAGAGAACAATAGAGAAATTCTATCGGTCTGATTGGTTCTATAATTCATAGAATCTGAATCATAGCATGTATACCGGCTGGATCACTGGACAATAAATTAAAACAGTTAAAATTAATAGAAAACAAAAGGATTTTTTATAATTCTATTGCCTATAATAGAAACCAATGGGCCAAATAGCATTAAAAATTATAGAATTTCTCTATTGATTTTTTGACCAGGTATTTCTAATAATATGTTATGGCTAATTTTATAAATATCATATTAAAGGTAATATGAAAAATGCTTTATCAAGAAATTCAACGTTTTATCAAATTGGTTAATATATTTATTTGACAAAACAGGAATATCTTTTAGCATCACCAATGAGAAATCTTGTTAATCAAATACATGTAACTGAAATTGAAAGGTTTTACCTGGTTGGTCGGAATGAGCAAAACCTCATATTTTTGCCAAACTCTTCTCCTTCTTCCATTGTTTCAGGAAGTTTCGATCCAAGAGTTTCTGGAAGGAAAATGGCCGCCATTGCTCCAGAAATGCTGATGAGGCCCATGACAAACAACGGAAGCACTCGACTATAAACAACCTGCAATAAAAAATCGCATCGTGACTCAGAATACTAACTACTGCATGATGTCTGAAGATGATGAAGTGAAAATTGACTTGCCAGATAAATAACATAAGGCGATCCAACAAGACCCAGTCCACATACAATCCAACAAAGTGCCAGTCCACTACCCCGGACCACGGTTGGGAGTAGTTCACCTCCAAATACGTATGCAATGGAGAAAGTACCTGTGATGCCAAACTTGCCCAAACTTGGTAGCAGGACGTTTAACCACGTATATTCTGGAATATCCAAATGTTTATCTTCAAGGTATTTATTTTTTGACTGATTGCATGGTGAATGACACATTTTAAACTATCTTTGACTATACCTTCTGGGACAAAAACATTTCCAACGCAACATATCCCCACAAATACCATGGCACCTAGGATAGTCCACCTTCTCCCCCACTTCTCCATGGCATACCAAGCAATTATACAAGACGGTGCCTCGACAATTCCAGAAATGGAAAATGCCAAATAGTCGCTGACTCCTAAATTTGCTGACATGTAGGACAGGCCAGTGTAGACCATCGAATTGGTCAACCAAATAAAAGTAATCAACAGGGTTTTCTTCCTGAGATTGGGGGTCAGCAACAATCGAAGAGGATGGATATTTTCAACTTTTTTTTCTTCCATCATATTCTGTGATCGATGAACAAACAATCAACATCTGATAAGTTCTCCAGAAAACATATATATATATTCAATGCTATTACCATATATTTGTGAGCTATATTTTGCGAGATCTTCTTCCTATTGTGTTTGGCGATGTTCTGGAGAATTTCTTCAGCCTCGTCCAATCTTTTCTGACTTATCAGCCATCTCGGGCTCTCAGGCACTATCCTAGCAATTTAAAATGTAATCATTAGTAAGATTTTTTCAACGATCCTAAAATGTCCAAATTCGGGCCTATGCTTACCACCAATACACGAATAAGACAAGAAATGGGATAGATGTGGACATGATAAGAACGAACCAGTCTCGAACCAAAGAGGCAATGCCACTTAATATGACTATTGCTACTCCCCAGGATGTAGCCATTACCATGCCTATTATTGTGCGGTATTTAGTAGTGGTCAATTCCATTGCTGAAACAAATCACTGAGATTAATAATACATTACATCGTGCATGGTCTCAAAAGAAATCGTTAAAAGCTTTATTTAAAACTATATATAACAAAGTGAGACTCATTACTATAAGATATTATCTGTTCTGCTTGTTTCAAAAATACATTTTGGGGAAAAAACAATTTAATAATGGTGAATCTTGTCCAGATTCCTGAAGAACAATGCAAGCTTAGGCCTTTATCACCATTATATAGATTCACGTAATATTTTTTTTAAACTCAATGAGACAACGAGAAATAGGACGACAAAAATAGTTGAACAATGCAGCTAAAGTCAAGGATTATTATGGAAAACGAGAACAATGACAATCTAATGCTCTTTGACGCTTTTATGAAACCATAAAATGGAAATTGGACAAAGAATCAATCCGAAATTTAATCCGAGACTTACCTAATATAAATGGAATCTGATATATAGATGGAAACATGAATCCCATTAGAAATCTAGCCAGCGCGTAAATTTGAAAATTTGGAGAAAAAGCTGAGCAAATTGGAAGTACGACGATAAAGAAGAGACTAATGAAAAGGGCGTTTTTCCTTCCATATCTGAAACAAATGAAAATATGTGTTATCTATGTACAAGCAGAAAAGAATTCAGAGATGTCAGGTACAATAGAAAGTTGCACCAGACTCCATCTCTTCATTTATTAGTAAATTGTCCATCAACATTAACGGTCAAATGTTTTTTTTTTTCAGAATTAGCATGTAAGTGAAAATTTGATACCATTATCGACTGTTAAATTTTATCCGGAAAATGGTTAACCTGCCAATATTCCTATAAAGATGGTAGGTATTGAAATGGTTTACTTGTCAGTGATCCATCCAAATAAAACGGTGCCTATGACACTTCCGCCATAAAATAAGGATATTGCCAATGAGGGCCACCAATCGTCATCGCAAACGAGGTCATACTGTAAAAGGTTAACACTTAAATGTTTTCAATGCTCATCTTCAATTGGACTTTTAATTTAATCCGATTGAGGTTCAAAGAATTCCATTATATAGGATCAAACACGTTAGAAGATGCACTTATATATTTTAAACACATCCGTGACAATTATTAATATAAAGGATGTTGAAAGTTATAATGGTACTTCCATCACATTGCTACTTAATGTCTTAAGCATCAATTTTTTTGATCCCATTCTCAGACAACTCTTATATCTTCCATACTTTTGTAAACAAATTACTTTGCCAACATCATTTGCTTCATTCGTATTTTGGCAAAAAAGTATATAAATAAAAACTTACTTCGGTCACCATAGTGGCATCGTAATAGGTCTTGTCATATTCCCAACCATGCTGACACTTGACCAATGGCCAAGAAGGATCCCTCTCCGGCCACTGTTCATTTTCAATAAATAATTCCCCGTAGCTGGCGTTGTACATCAAGCAACTGCTGTACTTGAGCACCCCATCACGAGGCACCAAAGGTATGCTCAAGTTTTTGCGAATGTTAAGTGGCACTCCCGAATCGATGAGTTCTGGAACAGAACACCAATGGTCAGGAACGGCAGAGATGAACACTATGGAGAATTCGATGAAAGCACATGGAAACACGGCAGCGATTGTCAACAGGCAATTCAGAACGATCTGATAGCGTCCAAAATCTCCTACTTCAGCAAGAGCTTCATCCAGGTCCATTGTCGTGGTTTTACTACTTGATTATCACTTTTACTCCTTCCATTAAAACTCAGATCTGCTCTGAAATGCCCACTGAGGTTGTTACCCGTGTGACACAAGATCAATTCTCAGTTCGCCACACAGGAGCTGAATGGTTTTGTTTGACCTATCATTTGGATGCTGCCAAATGTAATCATTTAATATCGCCGACATACGTCAGAGTTTCAAATAAATTATGGCACCATTTTCTTGAGTGGATGTCAACATTCAAAGAAGGCATTCATTTCTGAACAGATAAGTACAGAGTTACATTCTTTTGATTTAATTGCCTGCTTGTTATTGATTTTTACAAGTTTTTTAGAACTTTCAATTTAGTGCAAGTTTTTAAAAGCTTATCATTATGTATAATATTGTAATCTTGGCAATGAAACCTATCGGTGTTCTGTTGCTTTTATGACGTATATAATTAATAAAAATGAATTAGCACATTTTGGCATTCAAAATTTTTTTTGATGTGAATGAACAAGGCAACAGAATGCAAGTGGTCATACATGTTTCAAAACACATATGTGAATGACACAAAAATGCACAATTTCAAAGGTAGTAGATGTGAAAATATCACATCATAGGTTTTGAGATCATTTAGACCATATATGATTTGCTATATTTGTCACGCGTATAAAACGATGACGTCACGTAATTACTTTATAATTGTAGTTTAGATGAAATAGTTAAACATCCTTTATATACCTATATGGGCATTGCCACTAATTGATGGTTTGTTAAATATGCAATGGTTGGGACGCACGCCCATTGTTGCTGAGGTCAGAAGGTGCTGCACTACATAAGATTATTTATAAATTCTCTTTTGAGTATTATAAATAAAGGAAAGTATTGAAAATATTTATCATGACCCTTTCATTAGCCTATGCATTTTGCCGACGCCTGCTAAAAGCCTATACAAAGCAATGATATGGGTGCGACTTCTGGATAATCTTTAATATTTCACTGTAGAACATTTTTTTATAAAATCCCAATAAAAACGACTATTAAAATGTATTAAAAGTTCGATTTTTTAAAAATTTCAATTAAAAAATTATAAATTGGCTAAATGGCCGGATATGAAGATAAAAGAATTTAGGAATCAAGCTTGTTTATGGAAGAAACTGATACTTAATCAAAATTAGATTTTAGATTAACACTGGAATCAAATAATTTATACTAAGTGCACTCAACTTTGAGATTATAAAACAAGCTACCAGAGAATGAATCTCATTTAAAGTTATTATATATGACATGTGGCATTCACCTCGTTGGTATTATCGAAGATATCAAATTTTTCCGTTAGTCAAGAACCCGACACTAGAATTTATGACAAATGATAATAAATAAGTGAATATCCCAATAATAAAAGCCACGTGATCAGTTATGATATGAAAAATTTGCTCAGGAGAATCACATCTACATGCTTTATAGTAGATTTGATTAACAAATTATGCATTACGAATTTGATTCACAAAGTTTTCAAAACCTTTATTTGGTTCGAAGATTTGAGTGTTATAGAATTAGAAACGTAATGAACAGTTTTAATGCAACAAATTTAACAGTTTTGGTGAAAAAATCAACATTATATTTTCGAGAAATATGGTTTGACATTCAAAAATTTTACCTGGATGGCAGGAATGAGAAAAGCTTAGCATTTTTGCCAAACTCTTCTCCTTCTTCCATCGTTTCAGGAAGTTTCAATCCAAGAGTTTCTGGAAGAAAAATGGCCGCTATTCCTCCAGCAATGCTGACGAGACCCATGATAAGTAAGGGAAGCACTCGACTGTACACAACCTGAAATTGAAAATGGCATCATGGCTCAAGATGCACAACAGAATATGGTCGAAGACGATTAAATGTTTAGTAAAAATTAACTTGCCAAATAAATTACATAAGGCGATCCAATAAGACCCAAACTACATACAAACGAACAAAGGGCAAGCCCATTGCCCCGTACCACGGTTGGAAGAAGTTCACCTCCAAACACGTAAACAATGGAGAAAGTTCCTGTAATACCAAATTTGCCCAAACTTGGCAGCAGGACGTTTAACCATGTGCTTTCTGGAATAGTGTGACATGGATATTTTTTTAAATTTTAATAAATTGTAGAAACCTCTGACAAAAACTATCTGTGGCTAACCTTCTGGAACAAAAACATTTCCAACGCAGCATATCCCTACAAATATCATGGCGCCTAAGGATGTCCACCTTCTTCCCCACTTCTCCATGGCATACCATGCCATCAGAACAGATGGTGCCTCGACAAGCCCAGAAATGGAAAAAGCCAAATAATCGCTGACTCCTAAATTTGCTGACATGTACGACAGGCCAGTGTAGACTATCGAATTGGCCAACCAAATAAAAGTAATCAACAAAGTTATCTTCCTGAGATTGGGGGTTCGCAATAGGCGACCAGGATGGATATTTTCAACTTTCTTTCCTTCCATGATATTCTATGATCGATGAACAAACAATAAACGTCTGACAGGTTCTCCAGAGTAAATTTTTAAAGTATTACCACGCTATTACCATATATTTATGAGCTATATTTCGCGGAATCTGCTTCCTATTGTGTTTGGCGATGTTCTGGAGAATGTCTTCAGCCTCGTCCAACCTCTTCTGACTTATCAGCCATCTCGGGCTCTCCGGTATTATCCTAGCAATTGCAAATTTAATGATCAGTGATATTTCTCAAACGATACTAAAATGTTTAAGTTGGAGCCTGTGCTTACCACCAATACACGAATAAGGCAAGAAATGGGACAGATGTGGCCATGATAAGAGTGAACCAGTGTCGAACCAAAGAGGCAATGCCACTTAATGCGACAATTGCCAATCCCCAACATATACCCAATACCATGCCTATTCCAGTTCGATATTTAGTAGTGGTCAACTCCATTGCTGAAATAAATCACTGAGATTAATCAAACATTATTCTATGGTACAAAATCGATGTTTTTTTAATACACTTTCTAAGGCTGTTTTTGAAAAATTTGATATAGTGGATTCTTACTATTTTGGTTAAGTTTTATTTGAGAAGTTATTAAAGAAAACTGATATTTCACACAACTGGAACAGCTTATACAATTCGGGGAAAATTAATTTATTAATAGAGAATCTCTTCCAATGGGTCTGAAGAACAATGAAAAACCTTTATCATTATATTGATCATATATAAAAAACTTCCATGCGATAACGATGTTGAAAATAGCTGAACAATGCGGCTAAAGACAAAGATTATTGGAGAAATGAAAACAATGAAAATATAATGCTTTCTGACGCTCTTGTAATCATAAAATTGAAATTAGACACATCTTCAATCCAAGATTCATTGTTACGAGAATTTTTATAAACTCGAAAACTTGATTCTCACGAAATGAAAGATGGCAGTTAGCAACTTATCAAAACCTTGAAAGTAACCGATTCTTTCAGTTGCTCAATTCACAGATACAGAAAAATGTGCATTGTTAACCAACAATGCAATACAGGTGGTAAAAAAAGAAAATATGTTATGTGTGAGAACATAATCAGCTCAAATCCTTCAATCTTAGCTTTTACGATTTTATAACTTACCTAAAATAAATGGAATCTGAAATACAGATGGATATATGAATCCAGTTATAAACCTACACAGTGAGTAAATTTCGTAATTGGGAGAAAAAGCCGTGCCAATGGGAAGTAAGACGGCAAAGAAGAGATTAATGAAAAGGCAGATTTTTCTTCCATATCTGAAACGAATAAAAATATTTTTTCTCAAATATTTGCAGGGATCTGTAAAACAGAAAAGAATTTATATAGAACATCAGGATTCACCAATCTCACTTTTCTTCATTGATTAATAAACTGTCCATCAAAGACAAAATTGACATGATTTTTCTCCAACATGTAACTCACAATAATCGAATGTTAAAATTTGACACAGAGTTTGGTGTACCCAGTCTATATTCCTAACTGTAACACTTATGGAGCTATTGAAATATTTACTTGTCAGTGATCCATCCAAACAAAATGGTGCCTATGGCACTTCCGGTAAAAAATAAGGAAATTGCCAATGAAGGCCACCAATCGTCATCGCAAACGAGGTTAAACTGTAAATGGTCAATACTTTAATGATTTTCCATATTCGTTTTCAATTAAACTTTCAATGTAAATAATTTGACTGAGGTTAAAAGAAATCCCATATAGAAGTACTATATGAAAAAATTCTTAAACAGGTATTAAACATAATAAAATGAAAATATCTTAGTTGTTCCAAAAATTACCATTGAAATCTATACAAAAAGACTTACTTCGGTCACCAGAGTGGCTTCGTAATAAGTCCTGTCATACTCCCACCCATGCTGACACTTGACTAATGGCCAAGAAGGGTCCCTCTCCGGCCACTTATCATTTTCAATAAATAATTCCCCGTAGCTTGCATTGTACATCAGACAACGGCTGTATTTGAGGACCCCATCACGAGGCACCAGAGGTATGCTCAAATTCTTGCGAATGTTAAGTGGCACTCCAGATTCGATGAGTTCTGGAACGGCGCACCAATGGTCAGGCACGGCAGAGATGAACACATGGGAGAAACCGACGAAAGCACATGGAAACACGGCAGCGATTGTCAGCAAGATGTTCAGGAAGATCTGGTAGCGTCCAAAAGCTCCGACTTCAACAAGAGCTCCATCCAGGTCCATCGTTTTGACTTACTACTTGATGGACACTTTTGCTCTTTCCATTCAAACCCAGATCTAATCTGAGAATCCCGCCAAGGATGTCACCCGTGTGACACAAGAGCAATTATATACGTTTGCTGCACAGGAGCAACATGCTTTTGTTTGACCTATCATTTGGATGCTGCTAGATTTAATAATCCAATAACGACGACGTCAGAGCATCTAAATAAAATTATTGAAGGGATTTTCTCAAGTGCAGATGTCGGCTATAAAGTGATATCACCAAGACAAATCTATTTATTAGAACAGATTTCGGAATTAAATACCCTGATACATAATTTGTGCCTAATATCAGCTGTTATTGATTATTGCAAGTTTTTAAGAACTTTTAATTTGTTTTTTTAATGAGATGAGATCCACATTACAGTTACATTTTTTTTTGTTTTGACAATGAAGCCCATCATTATCCTGCTCATTTCATGATGAAAATAATTATATATCACTTGATTTACCAGAATTTAGACATTTAAAATATATTAACAAACCAACAGAAAGGGAAAGTAGACCTATAGTTGTTGTACACATGTATGTTCCAATCACGCCTACAGATCCCCAAATTAGACAATGGATTCTATAATTTGTCATATTTGTTGATGACATCATGTGAGTAATTTCAAATTGTTGTTTGCAAGAAATAAACAGTAAATTGTTAAACATCCTTTCCAAAGAAAAAAATGCCTATATCGGCATTACCACTAATTGACGGTTTGTTAAACATGCATACAATGCTTAATTCGGGCACACGCCCATTGTTGCAGAGGTCGGAAGGTTATGGACGGCATATTCTTATTTATAAATTTTCTTTCGAGTATAATAAATAAAGGAAAGTTTTTAAAATATTGATGTTGATTCTCACATTAGCCATATGTATGTAAATCGCCGACATTTGCCATACGCCTATCTTTTAGCTACAGGACACTAATTTGGGTGTGACTTTTCGGTAATATTTATTAAGCTTATAATTTCTTTGAAGAATATTTTGAAACGTATATTAAAACGCATTAAAGTTCCATTTTTGTTCAATTTTCACATTATAAAAATCATAACTATGAGACGTTATGTAGAGTTATATGTCAGAAAGTGCATCACGTGACTTTCTTCATTGGTATTCAGCAGAGAGATCAAAGTTTGTCTCAAGTCAAGACAATAGAGGGATTGAGCAAGCCTCCCTTAATGCCCCTTCAACTGATTTACCTTAACGAGAACGCATTGGAAAAACATA
>JAQGCC010000795.1:0-30076 GCA_034698905.1 Xestoiulus laeticollis
TATACCTGCATGCACGAGGGTCCTTCGCAAAATGGTCCTGCAATTGGGATATCACACCTTGCTCATGGACTGTAAACTGCTGCTGCTAAAATATATACTCGAATACGATGTCGCTGGGTCCATTCCACGATATATATGCTTTATATGGAAGTATAGGCTCTCGATATAACGAACCACTCAAAATGACGATCAGAGTGGCTGGTCCCATGCAGCCAAAATACCTATATAGCTTCTCACGTATGCTTATAGCCTCTCGGGATAACTATAACAAACCGCTCGATAGAACGAACGGTTCGTGTGGTCCCTTCACTATATCTCACAATGCTAAATGAATGTTTATAACGAACGGCAAATTCAATGTAGTATATAGGTTAGAGACAAAAAACATCCTGTTGCGTCATGCATAAGATTCAAATTTTCGTTGATTTTAATGATTAGTTTTTAAAAATTAATATATTAAAAAAATGCTACCGCTTGTTAAAGGGTACTCAAAATACTACAAAAGCAGTTTTAGTGCGCAGACTCTCTCCACGCAGCATTTGGAAAAAATTGTATTTCTGGTGTTCGATAGAAGACGGAAGAATACAATTGGACAAAAAAAACCTGTCAATATACATGTATTAGGTGTCATAAAAAGTCACGAAATTTAGCTAATACATTATATGAGCAAAAATAATGTTTAAAAATAAACTTCTCAGTATATCACAAACGCTCCATGCATGCATATAACGAACGAATGCTACATTTCCTTGGCGTTCGTTATATGGAAAGCCAACTGTATATCTTGAGAAAAACAAACAAACCTCGTGTGATTTAAGACAAATTCAATTTCTATAATTTCATTTCAATTCAAAATTGCATTGCTTCGTTAATGAATCTCTTCGATTATATAGACTCCCTTTTTTAAACACTCATAAATTTAACTGTATACAGCAGATAGTGACAGGAAAAATATTGTGCAAACATGCATGTATACGCCCAATACAAAATTTGATGCGGCCATGGAAAGGCGGCAAAAAGATGTACATGTATAACGGTATCTTGAATTGGACGATTGTTACATTAAGTTTCAACTTCGCCCTCTAAATACCTTAAATCTCATGAGTCATCGCGCATGAGACTCTGATTACCTCATGATCAATGCATAATTATATACATGTACATGAACACAAATGTATGTATATAGTGTTACAGTCACCAATGCACTCAAGATCAAAAACAGTAAGCTTCACAAATATAAAAAATGAATGGCATTATATACAAATAGAGAAATGATGTGGGAATTAGAAAAAATGATATCATCTTCGTCCATTTCGGGAATTGGACTCCCTAGAACATGTTTTTTTAAAAGTTATATACAGTATTATCATCTTATAAGGGATTCGAGAAATTAATGGTGTAGAATTTCATTGTCACCATGCTCGTTGACCCTCTTATAGAGGAAACATTTTTTTAAACAGAAATATGAGGAATCGGATATGGTTTTAATAATTTATATATAGTTTTATTTTTGCAGCTGTCACAAATTAAATAAATGAAATCAAAAGTATATCGAATTTGGCCTTAATCTCGTTTAAGATAAACATAATCTATAGTTTAAAATACGAATGATGTAATTTATAGTTATAGGGAAGTGAATTGTATATTGTCTATCACTATATACATGTATATAATATTTCAGTGAGCTGGGTGTTTTTCTTTATATTTTACGAGTTTGCTTTCGGACGTTCGTGTTCAGTGTATACATGTTGAATACGATGGGATTTCTAATATACGTTTCGGCATATTAATCGATCTGGTTTAGCCCTATGACGACCGAAATGTTTCTGACAGAAAACCACAGGCGTGAAATTTTCGTGACGAATCCTCACCAATCATTAATTTTGAGAAGATTGTTTGTTTGACGTAATTCGCGTAACGTGTCGCAGTTTGGATGGGATTTATTAATATTAAAAATTGCTTTCGATTGTTTGCTTCGTTATAAAACTGCCTAATGTTACGCCACCCATGACCAATTTATCCCCTCTTTCACCCCCAAAATGGAGTTAGCTATAGAAGTAAAGCGCCATGGACTCAATGTATTAAATAGCATGCCTGCGTGTGTGATATTCAAAGCGCTCAATTTACCTGTAAAATTCAGGTTAGAACAATTAGCCGAATTGGAAAGTATACATATGCACCTCGAAATTATAATGAAAAAGAGGAGGAGAAATTGACTGCAGTGCAGGGATTATATGAGAGTGGAAAGGAAGCTTAAGATTAATGAAACTTCAAAATGAAAAGGAATTTTATGCATATTTTAAGTTAATTAGCTTTCTAATTTTACTATAGTCTCGAGCGTTTATATTTAGGGCACTTTGAATCCTATTTTAAGATTACGTTTCAAATCCTTCAAATCTAGAAATATAAATCTCGATGATATAATCCATTTTTATATATTGATATAATACATGTGCATTATGTATAGAGCATCACTCCCCAATTATACTTTTTAAACTCTATTAATAGAACTGTAAATTACTCTTCTACAAATATCTGCTAATATAATAGCTCTATATCAAGAAAATGTTAAAATACTTGTATTTTATAATATACTCAACATCATATTGAGGCACTAAAATGGACTTCAAATTCTTTGAAATTGGATAAAGGATCTGATAATAAATACATAAGTTTTTTCGGCATTTATTAATGTATATACGATTCTCGTATACTTTTTTCTGCTAAATATTTTTAAAGATGACTCGAAATCACCACCCGCTCGTTTGTATTTATTTCTGAAAAAAAAATAAAAATAATTTTAATTCGTATGACCATTAACCGATACGCTTAACTGCACTGGCCATCCACAAAAGACGTCCGGTAATATTGGTTGATTTTGGACGTCTGTAAATGGTCTCTATAAAATAAATCTCGTGTTGTATATAAAAATTCAATGAAATTTTCCAGCATAAACATGTGTAGGGAATTTCCCGGTGAATAAGGTAACTGCAGTTTTAATATAAGGTACAGTATCAAACCAATAAGTATACAACCAAAACCACATTACAGAAAAAAGGGGTAATTTTGGTCGCTATAGGGTGATTTTGACGGAATTTAGTCCCTCCCCCTTTCCTGATTTCACGTTCATTATGGATGGCCCCATCTTCGTACACGCGTGCATGTAGTGGTTGCTCACTTTCAGGGTTACCCTTTACCTAACTACATGTACATGTTTAACATGCATTTACATCGTCCACGATATCGTAAATTACTATACTGCCTTTATTTAGTTTATTTTAAGATATCATTCATCTGTAAACGTGTTTGTTTGCAAGGTGAGCACCTTGTACACTGCAGCGGATCATGTAGGTTTATTATCCTTTGATGCAGCCACAATTCCCTCTAGTATATAGATTATATTAAATCACGAATGCTATAAAATGGTACGCCCTGCAATATCGTGCACTCTGTTGGAAAGCACAATGCGTTTTATACGTATTGCGGACTAATCAGAAGCCTTTCTAACCGCGGATTAATTCGCTCGCTCGATGCATTATTATATATAAATATATACGAGTTAATGGCCGAAATGAAAGGGAAATGCAGGTTATTGGCGAGAAAAAATGAAAGCTCGATGAAATTAATATATACGACGTTTTCGTATGGCGTGGACCTGAGACAAAACCCATTTTATAACCGGAAATTAGCGATTGAACAGCTTCTTGGAAATGCGCCGGATTAACCAATACACAACCGCATTCCCAATTGAGGCAATTTATAGGATTTTGCATGGATGGCAAATTCAAAATGTAATAAATGTTTATATAAGTACTGACAGACATCGGCAATATATCACACAAAAATATTGATACGGAGCTGCATCCCGAAATTGAGCTAAATTGTTTAAAATATTATTGACTATATAGCTTATTAGCTGTTTTAGCTCTAATGTATTAGCTCTATGTTCATTTTTTTGGAACTCTTATACAATTATAAAACGTCAAATTCAATTAATACTTTTGATTGAATTTAATTTTTATAAAATTAATATGTATGTAGTTGACAATTTGGTTTATTTGTTTGTTTATATTTTTAAAGCATAATGTAGCGATTTCATTTTTAGTATTAATTCAGAGCCAAATTGCTGTTGCATAATTACAGATGAGATTTGTTTGTACATGTATTTATCAGTTTAAGTTATATTCATATACTGGGGCTTCCGATTTTCCTAAAAATTTACTATACTGTATATTGTGCGAAATAATTATTTTTATAAAAATGTCGTGTAACCCAGTTTGAACTAGCCTTCAGTAGAGCCTATAGATTTTATGAACTAATTAACTGCATGGGACCAGAGGAGGCTTATAAAAAGTTCAAATAATCGAGATTGAATTTAAAAAAAGAAACTAATTTTAAAAAAATAGGAAAAAGTCAATTAAGTATTCAAAGTTATTTTATCGCAGTCATATGTACAACTGCAGTATTATATACATGTATATTTACGGTATATATCACTTTTGTATACGGCATGAAAGCTTGAAAAAAAAAACATACATGAATCTTCTGTTTCATCATCTTAATTTTTTTTTTTTGTTAAAGCCAAATCCCATGCATGAATATTTAATTATTTTTCCCATGGTTGTAGCCTGCGATGAGTTCATAAAATAGTTTATATAATATAAGTTCATAAAATCGAAGTTCTACTGTACATGTTCGATAAGTTTCTGTAAACCTATAAAATATTATACAACATGCATATACCTATACATGTACATCGAGCGTGTTTTATACAAAAGTTCTCTTATAGATCCTAAACTTTTGTGATAATAGAGTTGAACTTAAATCGTTATCACGCATGGAAAAGGACACGATGATTGACCGTGGATGCATGTATAACTCGTAACGTCTCCATGATTTGACTTTGAATTGTCAAACGAATCGAGTGAACATGTTGCGAACAAAGTCAATGCAGTTTTGAGCATTTGAATGCGTGCATGCAATCTTATATATGTGTTCGTAAATTAGGCTCTGCTTTGCTTTGTCCATTTCTTCTGATTTATAGTCGATGAAGCATACAGAAGCAGAGATGCAGCAGCCTTTTATTATTTCCACAAGGGTTTGCGTACGAATACAATAGAGGATTGATGATGGCCATTGCATTTCAAGCCATTCAAACTCTCCAATATATATATTCCTCACGTGCATGATGGGACTTCATTGACGTCATGCATGTATAGGCTATGCAATTTCCATGTACATGTACATCTGTATCTTCCACTCACTTATTCCGGTTGGTCAGGGTTAAAAAGATCACTAAAACTTCTGCATGTTGCCAATTTTTGTCTAAAATTTTATAAAAGGCGATCTTTTTATACTTATTGTGAAAACTTTGATGAATTTAAGAATCGTCCATACTTCCGTCTTATGTTTAATATATATGTCTATAGAGTTTAGAAGTGCATCTAATTTTAAGTTGAAAAAGTGGTGAAATTAAGATCTTATTTCTTAGACATCTTAATTTATAATATTTAAAGTCAACACATAAATTAAGGCACGTACTAAATCAGACAGTTCATTTTTGTTCTGTCCTTAAAGCTGGGTATATAAGACTATCATCACGTCACATAATCTCACGTGATATCACGTATGCTCATGTCACGAGAAAAAAATGTAGAATGCATGCATTATTTACAATTATTTAATAGCACCGGTCTGATGATGGTATACACTATATATATCAAGTCTTGCTCCTCACATCACAAATCTGCATATAATGTATACACTAAATGAAAACATCTTAAAAACTGCCACGAAATAAGTCGTTTAACTTAAATTAAGATGCATCTATACTGCATTTCTTTTGTTTACTGACCGTCTTATTATAAAATGCCACTAATTTTAAGTTTAAAAAAGTGGTGAAATTGAGATGCATCTTTGCATTTTATTATTATTAATACTTTTATTCCGTTAAGGAAAGGGAAATGAAGGTTGGAATGTACAACACTTAAACAAACCCTACAGAAATAATTGTCAAGATTAAAACATTAAATCAAACACTCATAGAAAATAGGACATGTTCAACCTATTCAGTCTCGCAGTAAATTTAGCCAAGGAACCAGCCTCGACAACGTTAGCAGGCAAGGAGTTCCACACCCGTCCAACTCTAGCCTAGGGGCCAAGCGAGGCAATAATCATGTCGTCTTCCCGAATGGTTGTTAGATGAAAGATAAAACAGGGGTGGTAAACCATCATTGGTAAGCTTAAAAATACATTTATAACAATATTTCAAAGCAATATTCATACGTCTCACTTCCAAAGTCTCTGCTCCCAGCCTTTTCAGCCGGTCCGAGTAGGAAAGATCCCACAAGCCCTCGAGTCTCTTGGTATAACGCCTCTGAACAGCTTCTAAAACATCAATGCTGGATCTGCTGTGCGGACTCCAAACCTCACAACAATATTCTAGTAGAGGGCGAACATATATGATAAAGGCCCTCCACAAAAGATCAACAGAACGCTGGTAAAAACATTTACGTATCAGAAAAGCTCTCTGATTTGCACGACTAGCTAACCCTACACAATGCAGGTCAAATTTCAAGGATTTATGAAAAACGACACCTAAATCCCTCTGATGATCAACCTCCACAAGGATGGAGGTTCCTATACTATAAGGATGATGCACATTATTCTGACCAAAATGCATTCTAACTCACTTGATATCTGCTAAGGGTAACTGCCAACTGTTAGACCAAGAAACCACCCCATCAAGAGCAGCCGGCAGCTCCAAATGTTGAGTTGGATCATGGATGATCCGAATGATGTAGAAGCTTTAGGTCATGATATATACTTAATTCAAGATGTTTTTATTTGCAGTGTAGTCCACGCGTGCTGTCACGTTTTTTTTTGTTTTCTGACTCGTCAACCGATTTTGTGACATCACGTCCTTAGTCATATCTATCGCGTTCAAGTATGTCCCAATTTTTTTTATTTTTTTTTTTTGGATTCTGTTGTAAAAATCTGTAGTGCTGTCACGTGAGTGGCAGTAGTTTGTTTATTGCGCGATCGATATCAATGTTAAAATTGTGAGCTCGAGACATCCCGTGAGCTCACATGACGTGATGGTATAGTCTGTAGCCAGCTTAAGATTTTTAAGTTTTATTGGCTGCTGGCCCCTCAAATCTCTGGGAGCTTTTATTAACCTAAAGGATGCAAACATAAGATTTTGCTGAAACTTCAGTTTTTCTTCATTGCAAAATATATTTAGTGCATGCAGACAGTCCTCCACAATCAGCATTTATTTGACTGTATGCGTGTGATCATCATAGGTAATACTTCGTAATATCTCCCCCTTTTTCTCTTCGTCAATCATTTAGGGTGTCGATTACTGTAAATTTTGCTAAGCCTTCATTTCAGTTGGTCGCGTTTTTTGAAGAGAAAGCGTTTAATCGGTGGCCGGACAATTGTTAAATAGATAATGCAGGCGCCTCGCCCATAAGCTTGACAGTGCATGCCCCACCCCCCGCGTGGGGTCCTTAATTGCCGATGATGACCCTCGATTTTGGGTGGCCCACGCGTCCTAATGCGAAGCATTCATCCCGTATCCACCTTGAACACTATAATTGGACGTCAAGTAGAAATCGATGGACGAAATGCCTCGTTTTTGCAGCTCGTTTATCCGCTCCATCATCCGGAAAAATGGCTGCAGCGGTCTGCAATATCCAAAGACAGGGATTGTGCTGACCAAGTGCGATTTATAGGGAATTGGTATGGGGGGAGGAGGAAATTGCTCGGCATGGATTGGGAAAAATAAGTGGAGCCAAGTGATTGTTCGTGATGAGATGTGAGAGACTCTTCGTTGGAACTGCGGTGGAATTGGACAAAGATCCGGGGCTGGGGAAGAGGAGCTGCTTAGGCACCCTAGGCACGGACATCCACTATCCTCATTAACATGCTGACCGCGTGGACATCACCTTACCATGCACCTTCTAATGTATATACTGCATGCCATGGACGAACCCGCGGGCTTTGTGCACTGTAGTATATGCATTCGAGCACATTTTGCAATTCGTATAGAAAGGGGAACTTGCTGAAAGTGCACAAAATAAAAATACAGAAAACGAGACACGATATCATCTTCCTTTCAATGTGCATCATGTTCGATGTGCTCAATTTCTAGTCGAACATGTTTATAACCATGTCCAGACATGACCCAGATATAGGATTTATCCACTTTCGGAAGCTGCATGGGGCAGATTTTGTGGTATCCTGTCCCGAATTAGGGTCTGTCCTTATAGCTCTGAAAGTGAAAGTGGCATTGTTTTTGGGATGAAGTCTATAGCCTACATGTCCATCTATCGTGGTACTTAATTTGTTTTAGACGTCCCATATACTCATTATCCTCATATGAAATTATTGAAAACATATTTTTGTACGGATACAGGTTATCCAATTTAAAATTTATTGCTTATTTTGTTTTATAAAGCTAAGCTTACTTCCCACTTTACCACTGGTTGTATAATTTATCAGTTATTTCCTGAAATTTCTGATATACAGTGAAACCGGTGAATAACGGCCTCCCTATATATAGCGTACTACTTAGAATTAGCGCACCCTAACAGTCGGTAAGAATCGATTTTATAGAACAAACTTACCTTTATATAGCATACTTCCAGCGAAACGCGACTTGCACACTCGTTTCCTGGGACAGAATGTGAAGAGCGTATACATTACATGCCAAAGCAATTTTTTCGGTTTTGTTTATGGTAAAAAAAAATTAAAAATGCAACATCTTTCTTTGTGCATCTTAATTATGGTAATATTTACAGCATGTCCACTTACATGTTTGCATTTGTATACATGTAGTCATGTACACGTACATGTCAGATTTGTACATGTACATGGGGTGTACTGTTGAATGCACGTACATGTACATGTACATGTATATAGTTGTATGTGTACAGTTGCACACGTGCACGCACCATGATATGTGTACAGTATAAACAAGCATGGTGTGCACGTGTAACATGTACAACATGTTCACGTACATGTACATTACATGTATATACCCTTGGGTGTGTGGCCATGACTTTAGCTGAACCTTCATAAAGCGTATCCCTTCAAGTAGCACACCCCATCGTTCGGTCTCAAGCGGGTGCGCAATTCACAGGTTTCACTGTACCAATTATTGAGTTTATCATGCAGGAAATCCAGAATACTTTCTCCCCTCACTTTATCTGGCAAATCCCACTAATTTCTACCTCTCATCACCGACTTCCTCGTGAGATTTACCCCATTAATATCCGGGTCCTTAAGCCCTAATACCCTATATTTATACCAACCAACTAATTTTGTCCCACCCTGCATGCATATTTAATCAATCAATTAAATAAACCAGACATTGAAGGAAATTTTAACTTCACAAAAAAGCAAAGCACAAGGAATATCATACATGTACATGTTAAAATGCATGGTTTATTATTATTTAAAAGACTATAATGTACATTGTACATCTCTGTATGCTAATTAATTGAAACACCAAATATATAGCAACGTTTAAAAATAAATTGCAACAAAAAGTATGTTTTGAAATTGTTAAAATTGCGTGCATTATAAAGCACTTAAATCCTCAGTGAATTGAGATTGGAGCATCGAATGCAACGACCTTTTTTGTTGTTGCTATAAGGTCAAGGTTGAAATCGGAAGGGTCGTGGCGCATGCGCGGAATGTTAAACCATTTGTTATAACAACAAACTGCTATATGAGATCGCAACTCGGTGCGTTCGAGTGATTTAGAGTATTTACATTAGTTTAATTTACTCCAGTCTGCGTGATTATCATTGCATGCATGCACATGCCGGCGAAGCTTTTTTAATTTCTTCCTATAGTGGTGGGTGGCGGGGGTCAAAGGCCACGAGGATCACTTATGAGGAACTTTACTTGTTTATACCGCATGCGCTGCAGGAGAAATAATGTCGCCCACAAGTTCAATGTCTTTTCCCCAATCGAAAAACCATTAAAGAGTCCATTCAGAGTGGACGATAAAACGGTTTGTCAGACGCCAAATTTTCAGAGAAGCAACATATATAAAGTTAAAGTGTCGAGCCAAGTGATATATATATATATATATATATATACATGTATACAACTTCGCCTCCGAGTGTGCAAAATTAGAGTGAACCAAATACCACCAGCATTGCAGATGGCCTCACAAATTCGTGTCATTTTTGTTCTGTATATATATTTTATGAAAAAAAAAAAAAAAGGTGATGCTGCGTATAGGTAATAACTTTATATGGGGATGACTGCATTCAGGTTCTGCAGAAAATATATATACCATATAGTATTTTATGGAGATGTAACTTCACCTTCTTTATACATGTACTTTTATGTATGCATCATTTAATAAACTATACATGTTGAGTATATGCCCTTATACACTGTTTCGAGGGTGTCCTAAAAATATCTAATGTAATTGACTTTTTTTATATATACCTAACACAGTTTCAAAGATAGTATCAAAAGGTCTCTGAAATGGGCCTTAGGGTCAAATGTTTTTCTTTATGTTCTCTTATCAGATTTTTCATTTTTGCAGCCATTCTCGAAATTTTTTTTTTGGGGGGGGGGGGGGGGCTGCAGCAGACTTTATCCACTCTACATGTTTAGTGGCCATCGAACAATATGTATACTGTACAGTACGTGTGTATACATGTAAGCTTAACTAAATAATAATTATCCAAAATAAATTAAAGTTGGCCCATTTCATGCGGAAATGCAACATAGAAAAATTAAAATTATATTTTTAGGATCTTCGTATATATAGCAAAAAAAAAAGTGTCGCCCTTAACGTACATGTTGACAGTAAACGAATTAAGAAATCAGGCTGTATTTAACAAATTGCGTTTCTGTTGTTGGAGGGTTTAAACGAGGGCCACACGCCATATCGTCGCATATAAGGGGTGATATGGAGTATCCCCTCACGCATGGTGGTATATACATGTATAGTGGTCGGTCAGTGGGTATATATACATAACGAGGAATTCGGCGTTGAACTCGTCAATCTTCTAGACCACCCACAATCGGGTCAACACGTTTGGCAAAAGCGAAATGCACATTCAGCAATCGCTATCAGCTGCAGCTTTATTTATGAACTTTGTCCTATATACTCGACAAAATCAACTGTGCAGCATATAAAAGGTGTATATATAGGCATTAATTCCCCGGAGTGGTCCTATGACGTAGAGGGCGCTGCATGCGTGGCTGTTCATTCTCCAGGGATTTAAACACCCCTGCATGGCAGGAGAAGCCTTTGAAAGCTCACTCTATATAGACGTGTGAATTTATGCGCTAAATAGTTGGGTGGTCTCGTGTGATGGTGGTGAGTGGTGCTGCTGGCCACCCTCGCACTTATTATCGACCTTTAAAAAAAGTTTTCCCCTCGATGCGAATATATATACTGACTGTTACGATATATACATGTATACAATAGCGATCTTATGTATAGTGCAACAAAGTTAAAAGCAAAACGGTTTTCATCTCACTTTATGTTTGGAGTAACCCAATATGGTTTATTAAGCAGAAACGCTTAACGAAATGGTATTTCGGAACTAACGTGTATATACCGTGATTGCGCCAGTTCATATACATTACATGTTTATAGTATATTATACATGCATACGGTTACTTGACTAAATTTACCACCCGCGTTCATCTCACAAATATAACTTAATTCTTTAAAAGTTTCATAAATTTACATTGTACGTGTTCTGTTTTGAAAATCAGATGATATTGGTGTTTGATAAATAAAATTTACTTTAAATTAAATTTTCTACTTTGTTTTATACACAATGCTGCTGCACATATACCAACTTACCTTCACTGGAAAACCAACATTCATGTACTTGATGTACATCACATGTAGTTTATACATGTATATGTGTGTGTATACTGTGTGATTAGCTTAATTTATTGCAATCCCTGGTCGAAATAAATATACTGATATCAGTAAATTCAATAGTGAAACATTATTAATATACACAAACTGATAACAGTCTGAGATTTATACTGGTATCAGTACAGTGACATCTGTAGGCAATGTTTGACTGATGCCAGTACAACCCATACCAATATCAGTATGAGTTAGACTTACATGTACAACAGTATAGTAAAACTGATATTGTTTAATTATACTAGTATCACTACACCATAGTGATATCAGTATAGGCAATGCTAGTATATACCATATACCAATTTAATATCAGTGTAAAAAGTAGTTTCATCAATATACTACAAGTACTCTGATAAATCTGAACTGTTTGACTGACACCAGTATAATATCAAACTGATATCAGTGTCCCAATTATCGGAAACCGAACCTGTATAATTTTTGAGGTACCCTGTACATGTGTACATGTAAAAATGCATTATTGCACACAATTTCGTTATATAAAGGGTAAGTTGGCAATGTTCTCGATTCAATATAGGCACAACGCAAACGGGCATAATGATGATGATTTTACAAAAAGCCCAGGCAATTACTTAAAATCGAAAAGCCAGCAAACCATGAAGATATATAATTACACGTGTATACATGCACGTGCACATGGGGACCCTGTATAACGAATGAAGGGTATATATATACCATTCGCGTGTGTATATATATGAAGGAACTTCATATCCATGCATGCATGCAGAGTTGGAGAGAAAAACAGGCCGAGGTTGACGTCGTTTTTCTCAAGTTTCAAATTTCCACAAATAGTTCGAATGGTTGGAAAATTTCGCCTCGAATCTCGGATAAAAAAAAAGGCGATTTTAAGTGCGTGTACTTAAAATGTCATTACATATTTACACTTTGCTCCGAATCAATTATCATTACAAACTGCGTTTCAAGATGGCGAAAGAGCTTTCATCGTCCCCCTGCCAACGTCTGTAGACCTCGGCCACCATGATGGTCAACTCAACAAAAAAATTAACGAGTGCATCGTATAAACAAGATAAAAAGACGTTTGGTATAAACAACGGGACGTGCACACAGACATACATACGGTACTCTGGAGGATCAAGCTCTGGGGATAAAGGGAGGGGGGGGGGGTAGTGCTTCATTTCATAAAAAACATATACATGTACTATAGCTATAGGGGAGGGGGGTCCAAGAAAATCCACATTGTCCCATAAATTCCACGTGAACTTATATGAAACTTTTATAAAAAAAATTACCATGGATTTTTGCAAAATTATATCATCATTATTTATATTGTCACATTATGCCAGTTTGAGCTGTGCCTATTCGAGAACATTGCCTACTTGACCTTTATAACGAAATTGAATGAATTGTGTGCAATAATGTAATATGTTTACATGTACACACGTACAGGGTACCTAAAACTTAGTTCATGTTCGGTTTCCGATCATCCCTGGGCGAAATAAATATACTGCATGATATCAGTAATCAGTTTTATACTGATAATTGGGACACTGATATCAGAATGATATTATACTGGTGTCAGTCAAACAGTTCAGATTTATCAGAGTACATGTAGTATAATGATGAAACAATAATTTACACTGATATTGATATAAGGTATACTGGCATCAGTTAACATTGCATAATCTGATGTCACTACAGTATATGGTGTACTGAAAACTATAACCAATATCAGTATGACTATACTGATGTAAGTCTAGCTCATACTGATATTGGTATGGGTTTATTAGATGCAAAAATGACGAAAACTCAACAGTCTATAAACGTGGACCAGGGGAAATGGGGAAGAGTGTTTTGAAAACCCACAAGAGTCCACAGATGGGGGGGGGGTTGAATTTCCCTGAAAAAGTATCCACGAGGTTTATGGACGCTCCTTTTCAAAAGTCAAATATACACAGGGTGCACTGTACAATTGTATACCTTTGCAAGATGGTTGTAAATAGTGTCAGTCGATTAGAAGCAATGAATTCGGTGACAGTGACTAAACAGTCAGGTGACAAAAGTCTTCTCCCCATGCATGCATGCATGCAGGGCTCGTCCATGAATTCAATGCGATTCTTCTTATATTTTGAAGTGGCCCTCGTTCACCCTCGGTGCTGCGTAATATTAGCTCAGATGTATATTGTAAGTGATGCTGATGAAGAGCACTTTTCAGTGTTTAGGCCTAAACACAATTTGCAGGCGATGTGGGAGTTTTGAATTAAGCAGCAGGATCTGTCTATTTGTTTATCGCTTTCAAGTACATAGCCTGATGTGCAACGTGCTTGATATATTTTCACTCCATGGATGCAAGTTGCTTTTCAGCTGACGTCATGACTTTCTCTGCAGCCATTAGCAGAAGAAGCGAGTGTTATTATAAATAAACCGGCATTTTGTAAATCATCTTCGATTGCTCAGAAACAATAGCACAAAACACGCTCTATGTACATGTATACACGTATATCGCATATACCTGCATGCATGTATGACGTTTATATACATGTACATTGTATATGGGATTCGTGGGATCGAGCCAACATCATTATACCCTATATTTATATATACCGTTTATATAAAATGGGCGCCTGCGTTTTCCTCCATATACATTTTAAGTTATTCTGACGAAACTATAATATACTTGTATACAATTCATCTTTTAAGGTTTTCGAGGAGAGCAAAATGATATACATGTACATGAATGAAACCAAAATCGCAAACTTATATATATTTTCATCTTCATTGAAATGTTGTATATATATACTCGCATGATTCCTGCAGGTCTGGTGTTTCCCAATTCGTGTATGTATACAATAATTTCTTAAACACTGTTTATACATATATCACGTCATACTTTATAGTATGTAGGCCTACATGTACATGTATAAGGTTGTTTCCTTGAAATATTATTATTATTTTCACCAAAAAATTGAAGCTTGTATACATACATATACAGACCTGCATGCCAATATAACTCAATTCATTTTTGGGTAATTCAATATCACGCTGAATCCAGATGTATAAGATGTGTCGCTTGGTCACTGTTCGCAATAACTTTATAGTTTTAGTTTAATACCATATATACGGTATATTGCTTGACAGGAATGCCGTATATGTCGTCGACACAATATATCCAGATACATTACTATAACTGAAATAAGATCGGATTAAACACTCAAATGATATATCCCGAAAATAATTAAATATATATGGAGGTCGTGCGTATATATTTTCGCTTTATGCTAATTCTCTGAAAATTGTAGCCATATTGCTAAAAATATTATTTATAATCATTTAAGAACTGCATGCATGCGATGCTTTTAACATGGACTATGCAAATGGTAGCATATATGACAAATGGTCTAGCAAGGACCATATGACAGACATTAAAGGGTATTGAACCGAAAAAAGGAAATGGATTTTAAACAGACTTAATACATTATATACAACGAGTGATATTCGCTTTCACCAAAATCTTGTTCAAAAACTGCATGTCTTCGAAATAAGACGAAATATACATATATACATTTATAAAGCCTAATAAGTATGCAGGCATTTTTTTGCCTTTCTTTTGTTCAATATTTAAAATGCAACTTATTTTAAAAATAAAAAAGTGGTGAGATGAAAGCTGCATCGTATATTTCGTGGCCATCTTTTATATAATTTAAGATACATTGTATTTTGATTTTCAATGTATACGTGGGCTTCTGGACAAGACGAGCTTGACAACAAAAACGATATTCTCCATAACCATATACATGTATATAGGGTTCAGATGCGGAATAAAGCAGGGTATAGTGTATTAAATTAATTCTCAGCTCTTCCAAATTCAATTAAGCTTTAGCTAATTAATAAAAGCGTCGTCGTGCTAAGTGCACGTATAGCACATGTGCTCATCAGGCATCCATTGAGAAGAGTCAACAAAACCAAATTCATAAGGATTTTTAGAGGGGGGTGGGGGTTGAAGAGGGGTGGGGTGGGGAAGGACGAAAAGTCGAGGAGTGGATCGGGTAGCATGGAGGAGCTAGCGTCGCAATTAAAAGCTAAGTGATATCCCATCATCGATTGTCCTTTAAAGTGGTACCCTGACGCACCAATATGTAAACACGCGCAAAACACGGACTTCCGGCACGCGTTTCAATTAGCAAATTCCATCCCCCCCTCCTTCATGAGCATGTGTGTAAATGCCAATCGAGTGTATATATGTGTATATATATATATACTTTGACTGTCAGGACACGCGCATTGGCGCGCCTTAAAAGCAATCTTGAAAATGATTGTTAGATAAATACGGATGTGTAAGGTTATCCTAATACGGTAGGCCTAAAAACTTCCCCTTTTCATAAAGTGCGTGGCAGTGGCCATGTTGGAGCTCTGGTTGCACTTGCACGTTGCGGTAAATGCGGCGACCCTGACGGCATTCAATAATATTGGAAAGTTTGGGTATTTCGGCGCCGACCGGATCTCGAGACTTGTTGGAGATCCCATGTGTTTAGCAACTGTTTTCTTAAATTTTAAAAACGTCTATATATTACGCTGCAACTTGTACAAGACCCTCCTCTGAGTCTGCTGCTGCTGATGGAAAACGCTTTTGATTATTTATATTTGCTGGCGAAGATGAGAGACTTTTAAAGCTTTTTTCCTATTCATTTTTCGATATATGTATACCTCGTTTTTACCGATTATTCGTTCGGGATGCCCAGGCGGCGTGATCCCTTTTTTTGACACATGGCCGGCAACATGCACGCCATTCAACTTAAATACCAAAATGCATTTATATTACAGGCTCACTCGACTGCTTTCCAATTCAAATTTAGCATTATGCATGACAACTTATTAGAACAGAGATGCAAATATTAATAACTTAGAAACATGTTGGCTATACATTTTATTTCCGAAGGGGTTCATAATTCAATATAACCACAACACCGTATCAAAATATACAACTGTATGTTTAAAACAATAGCAAAAATATTTTTTCGTCTACTGTATTTAGTGACTCGTCTATTATCGCTATAATCTACCAAATAATTAATAATAATTTTGAATTCTAACATAATTCGTGTTATCCCCGGTTTGATTTCAAGTTTGTCATTATATAGTTGAATATCGTAAATTGTGTTCTGAAACAAATTCTGAAAATAAAAAATTTAAATTCAGTCTCAAGGAAAATTATTTTTTAAATTGTTTTAAAATTCAAGGACTTTGAAACTTTTTATTTTCCCTGAATCCGACAAATCGAGTGACACGTACCATGGCATATGCATGGGTTGAAATTTCAATCCAATTATGAATGTTCAAACGATGAGTTTTGTTTTACTCGTATTTCCGTTTGTATATATAATTCCATGGACAGATTTTAAATTAGATAGATGTATACCCAGCTATTATATACTAACATGTTGGCTTAGAAATGGCATATTGGGTGGGGGTGTAAAATCCACTTCCTAAGTGATGATGAGCACCCAATTAAATTGTATTTAACTATAGTATACATTCCCTTTCTCGACATTATGAATCGCATTTCTATTATACATGTATAATACTGAAAGAGTTTTGATTTGTCTAAAATTGGTTGGTCGTGCATACATGTATCCCGTTTGAAATGGAGCTATATAGTGTATATATATGGTGTGAAGAATGCGAAGCATTTGGTGGGCCGGCCACCCGTGCACGACGAGTGTCGTATGTTTATCGCATTGGGTGGTCGCAGCCATCAAGTGGTCCTTTGTTTATCGTCGTAATATATTTCGAGACGTCATTAAAAGGTTACGAAGGTGTAAGCTGCAGACGCTTGTTTACGCCAAAACAGAGCACTATAGTTGCCATGGACCAATTGAAGCATCCTGCTTAAAACATGTCAACCCTTGGCCATTGTTATCACCATGCATCCTAAAAAGAGCTCGAATAACCCTCTTCTGCTCTCATTGCTTTGAAACACATGTTTACCACTCATCCCATCGCCATCTTTAAGCGTATAAGCAGATGCCAATTTGGTTATTGTTATGTACAATGATATACATATAGGGGAATTCCCGTTTCCGTAATATGGTGAGCTGGCTGCAGAGTGCATGGTCATCTTTTCAATTGGGAGATATTCAATGGCTATACAGTGTATCATTATGCCACTTTTAATTTGAAAATTCCTGACATTTTCAAAATCACGTATACAGTGAAACCCGCGAATAACCTTGCATATAGCGAACTATACCTGGAAGTAGCGCACCCTCGCAGTCGGCACGGATCGATTTTATAGAACTATACCTCTATATATAGCGTATCCCCACGAAACGCGACATGCGCACTGGTTTAGTGAATGCATGTTTACCATTTAGAAAAGGGATTTACATGTAGATCTACATGTATACATCCAATATAAAGTAAAAATGGCTATAATATTTTAATAGATGTACAGTATATACGAGCGCATATTTGTTTTCTATTAGTTATTTTCGGTTTTGTTTATGTTAAAAACCATTCAAAATTGCAATATATATATATATATATTTGTGCAGGATAATATGTGATTCATTATGGTCATCCCTTTAGCTGAATATTCATGTAGCACATCCCTTGGTTCGATCCCAATGGGGTGCGCTATTCACAGGTTTCACGGTACTGTAGTATTGAAAATATAATCTTATTAGGTGAACGTGTATGCCAGCAGGGAATGCTGACTAATTTTGCCCTTTCCAATGACCTCTCAAGCCGTGCAATATAGGCCCCTGTTGCTAATAGGGTATACTGGAGCATCGTAAACGAGGATAATGTGGTCTGCACGTCTAACACTTAAACCACTATTCTTCTAATACTTAACAAATGTAAACTTTGCTTCCTTTTAAATGGCACGCGTTAATTTAATTCGTACGCTAACTAAGCATATATAGGGCCGTCCTTAATTAGGGCATGAAATGCACATGGAGAGATGCAATAAAACGATAAGGCGGAAGGGAAAATTAGCACTGACATGGAAATCTTTTCAAGCCCATATTATACTTTAAACTCAACCCATGCACTTCTATAAGTATTTCTAAGAAATACACGATTTCCAACATGTGTTTTATGGATGCCCTTTATATCATGCATGGTTGAATGAATTTTTCCTAGAATTCAGGATGTCTTCCTAACTATGTCATTCATGTATTTGAACAAGCCAATGTATCTGAAAGACAGAAGGGATTTGAAACTTGCACTCGTGGTCTAAATACTCGTATCTGTCATGGATTAATTCAAAGATAACAATCCAAAAACACGGACGAAATTTCGAGTACACAAAGTCAGTTAAGTTTGACAATAATTTTTAGATCTACCAACTGTATAAATTTTTGAAAATTGCATGCTACACGTTTTTTACAATTTTATCATTTGCATATACACATGCAGATTTCTTATATACCATTTCTAAAAAAATTACAATTTCTACAAATTCCTAATACCAGTTCTACTTGCCTATCATTTTCGTATACATATCATCCTGCATTTGTTTGATTTGCACGATATTAGATCAATTTTTTTGAAAAGACTTATACATTTATATTAAAGTCAGTATATATAGAAACGAAAATGTGCATTTAATTGAAGAAATGTCACTGTTGGACGTGTTTACATTATTTTGTCCCATGCTGAAATCTTTCCACCGCAGTGCTTGCTTATTTTTCTGCACTACAAAAAGCACCCTTTTCAGACGATGGTCAATCGCGAAGGCACAGATGGACAACCGGCGATGACGTCATAGGGTAATAGAAGTTAAAACCACAATATCGCAATAAAGTCCCATGAAATGTGATATTGGTGTAGACGGTGGGACTTTTTTCACTCCGAACACTGATTTTGGAAGGAATAACACGTTGCACGGTGTATAATTGGGCGTTATAACATTTAATTGCGCTATAAATGAATATATATATATAAGGTATAGAGGTTGCCCTGGAGCAGTCCTAAAAGGAGGGGGGGTGTCGTGTTTAATAAAAATTGAGCTCGGCCTAATTGTTTCGCCGGTCCGAAGCATGACGAGATTAGGGGGGTTTGGGTCGTGTGGAGACCCCTCGCATGTAATACCGGAAATTCGCACATTATTAGACACGTGACTGCTACCGGTAAATGCCGCACCCAAAAAAAAGCCCCTCGTTTGCACCCACGCTTTTATACGTTATACGTGTATGAAGGGGGGATTAAACTGTGCATTTGCCTATATCCCCATAAAGTACGTTTATCCAGTAGACGGGAAACGATATGCCTAAAGCGCTTTGTTTAACCATTTAAAGCTTACCTTTTAATGACTATTAAGCATGCAGCCTTTTTTATTACTTCATGCATGCATTTGGCTTATACTGTATATCGGACTAGTCCGTGCAAATTCAATCATGGGAACCTTTGCTCTAAACAACGCCGAAGGGGTTCAAATGCCGTATTTATAATCACTCGGGGGCTATAATATGCCTGTTATGACGTTTACAATTGTATCGGGGTTTTTTTTTTTTTGGCAAACTTGATATAATTCGTCATGTTACGGTCTGCTTATATGGTTATTGTAATTTCTGTTGTTTTATTAATCCCTTGCTAGAATATCTGAGTTCTTCCCATCGGAAAACGTGTTGAAAAACTATATATTTGGGACTATGCAGGTATTTGAGGAAAAAAAACCTCAAATATATACTTTTAACACAAAAAACGATGGGTTGCTATGGACACACCAACATTGGGGTGAATTTAAGTGTAACCAAATGTTGAATTATATAGCTATAATATATACTCAATTTGGTAAAAATTTGGGTAAATGTAAGGATTGTGCCATTTATAATCAACTCCTATAGGTAACTTTATACCCAACCTTGTGTAAAGATTAATTAACTATATTGGGTGATTTTATGGGGATTTTCAAACCAAAATATTGGGTTAACATTTCGTTCTAATAACAAAATATATAGGTTTTGGATATTTTCTCCTAGCATGATCATGGCATATCTTGTAAAACCATAGGCTATACCACATTCCATGAAAGAAACATGTAAAATTGTAGTCTATGCTTTGAATTTTCGAAAATGCCCCCTTATATGAAGGTTGCAGGTTGGGGTTAATTTGTATGGGATCAAATAGGCAACTTATAATAATATTAAACTTTATGTACATGTATATACATGTACATAAACCTCAAATAGCCCAATTAACTGATTCGGTTACATAGTAATATACTTAGTCTTGGGTTAAATAGTATACATGTATATCATTAGCCCAACAAAATGGGTTACCGTTTATCCCAGCTTTTTAGTGTGTATTATAATATAATCAAAGGGAATTAATTGGTTTATAACAACGGATAAACCTGTATATGGGTGAATATATACATAGATGCGCATGATGGACTGAAAGAGGCCCTTGTCGTATTGATTACATGCTGATATACATGTACATTGACATGAATGTGAATTTTTTTTTAAATGTAAACTTCCATGAAGGCAAAAATCAGAGCACTGCGCATGTTATCAGAGTGAGTTTTTAATGTATAAATTACTTCCACAAGATTATGTACAATTTACACGTCAATCTATAACACAGTGTGCCACAAAATAATTTTCAGGATTAAAATGGTGATTCTATACCATCGCTTATTTGAAATTGAAAGGGTTGCAAAATACATTTTAAATTATTAGCGTACAACGTTACAGTAACACTGATTCATGCATAAAGCCCATTTGAAATAAGCTGTATGCACGGAAGGTCAATTTGAGGTCATGGCAGACTGTGTTCAGTCAATTTAATCGAACACAAAAATGAATAGGCAAAACATTTTTTTAACCTCGGAGAACAATAGAAAAAAATGATACGGATATACAGTATAATGTCAAGAACCGTTTTTCTTATCATGCAACATTTCTCATATAGAAAAGTGCCATTTTATTATTTTGTCACACGAAAAACTTTTTAAATCTGAATTTGTTTTGTGTACATGTATTTCTGTTACGATTTTACAGATCAACGACATTATTACATACACAATAGCTATATGCATCATGCTATAATTAGTATAACTTAAGTGTATTATTTAAATAAATGCATCCCCAAGATTTCCAAAATGCAACATTTTCAATTTTATTTCAATGCAGAGCAGATGCATGTTGACCAGTCGTGCTTGGACCTTATGTACATTTTGTATATTTATATTGCTAGGGGCTGTGCATCAACGTTATATAGGCCATGGGTTGTCAAAGGGACTGCCCTAAATGGTTAAACAGCCCCTTAACTCTACAATGTATACTCACTCCTCAATTGCAGGAGGTTTTATAAGAAAACAAAAACATGAGTTTCACACGAGGATCTGTGTGTCGCAAACACGTTCCCGATAAATATGGGTTAAGGGGCCGTCCATAAATGACGTCAGCAGCCGAGGAAAGGGGGTTGTGAAAATGGTGCCGGGGAGGGAGAGCGTCAAGGCTCAGTTGACCTCAACGCGGAATTGGATTTTTTAAGTAAAAATGTACTATTATGGGACTTACAAACGATGACTTCCGAAACTCGTTTACACTTTCCAAGTAAATTCCTTTGCATTTGTAGATTCTAATTAAAAAGAACTTTCTTAAGGTCATTAGATAAAGCGCCGTTTATTATGACTCAATCGTGACGTCAGTCAAGCTCCTAGCGGCATAGTGCTAGCAGACGATTAAGTCGTTTGCAATTCACTTAAAATATAAGTCGCATTTTTGTGACTTCGAAAAAGTCACTTTTAAAAAGTCGTTTTCGTTTTTCGCACATGCGCATTATATACGACTTAGGGCCGGTTGCACCAACTGAGGTGAAAATCTAAAGTTTACTAAGCTCGGGTTAAAATATAACTCCAGGTTAATCTCCATCTGCAGGTTAGCTGTATGTGTTGCATCAATTAAATTGCAGCCTACTCGCTGGGTTAACCTTTTGCTCCATTTTTCCCTAACCCACGCTTGTGCAATGCAAGGGTGGGTTAACCTAGTGTTATAAAGCAGGTTAACCTTAGTTTATTCTTAACCTTTATTGGTTGAACCGGCCCTTAGTATCCAGGATCCATGCCAATACAATATTTACGTGTTTAGACAAATTTATTAAACTTTTTGACGTATATGTAGGGGGCAGGTTGTTGATTTAGTGGGGGAAAGGGTGTATTGTTGATGTCATTTATGGACAGCCCCTAAAGGACCTAGACTACGTTGACGCACGGTCTCTGAAGCATATGTCACGTCTGGAATCGTGATAAAGACGTAATAGTATAGGCTATATACTGCAATTGACATTGTCACTGAGTGCAAGTGACGTTGATGGGCGAAAATAAACTGGGATGATAATAATAATAACCAGGCATGGGAAACGAAGGGTACATTTGAGGCCTCATGATATCGTCCGGATTATAGAGGATCTGGTCATCGCGCATTAATACTTTGACCGCTACTTTCCTGGCGGTGGGCGGAGGAATCATTTCCTGTTGCAACTGTTTCCGTTTGGTTTTGTAGCGTCTGTTTTGAAACCAGATTTTCACTTGGGTTTCGGTCAGTTTCAGCGCCTGGGCCAAATCCGCCCTCTCGGGCCCCGACAAATACCTCTGGTGGTTGAAGCGCCGTTCCAACTCGAACACTTGGGCGTGAGAAAAAGCTGCTCGGGAGCGCTTTTTGCGAGGTTTTGACGGATTGTTGTTAGGAGAACTTGTATTATTATGGCCCAATGCCGACGACATTCGACCCTCTTCGGTTTCGTCTTCATCTTCTTTAGAGCAATCTACAAGATAAAAATATATATAGTAATGAATTATACAATCAATATATACATTTAAATATTCATACAAAAATTAATGGGGATCGGAGATATTTAAATGATATATAAGCTCCCTATATTTCAAACAACAAATTCAATCAGTGATATAAACAAATTTCTTTGCGGTTGACTATATTTATACGATGTGTATATATACTGCAAATCAAAAAAAATCTGAAATTATGATGTCACGAAGTATATATATATAAGATGCATCTTTATTTTCACCACTTTTTTATTGTAAAATTAGCTACACTGCGACTGAAAACATCTTAAAAACTGTCCACGAAATAACTTAAATTATAAGATGCATCTTTTGTAATTTTTTTTGTTAACTGTCCGTCTAATTTTAAATTAAAAAAACAGGTGAAATTAAAATGCATCTTTATATCTTATATGTCGGGGACTATTGTTTAAGATGTTTTGATACACTGCAAATCAAAAAAAAAATCTTGAATAATATGACCACGAAGTAAGATGCAAAGATAAATCTTTATTTCACCACTTTTTATCCTAAAATTAGCTACATGTTTTAATAAGACAAATATTAAAAATATGCATGTATGCACCTTAATTTAAGTTAAATTTACAAAACATCGTCTTACTTCGTTGAAAATTTGTAGGATGTTTTAAGATATATATATATACTGTATTTGCTTTCTATATAAATGAATGCAGTCTTATATATGATGTGTATAACAATTTGCGCAGTATAGCCTACCTCTCAAATTAATATAATGCATAAAGTGCATAAAATGCAAAAACGAGGTTTTTAGTATTATTAATAAAAAATATATATTTAAATATATGAATGGAAAGTTTCACGGATAACAATATAGGCTATTTTGTATGACCATATAATATTTTTACGTTTAGAAAACTGGCCTTTGTAAATATATAATATAGTAATATACTTTTTTTTATTTTCGCTTATATAATTGTTCATTAGTCATTTATGAAAAACCATTGCAAAAATTTTAACTTGCAAGCATTAAGTGCTTTCAAGATCTTATTTCGTAGGCCTACTTGTATACTAGTGGACAGCGAACATATTCTTTTTCTCATTTCATATTAAAATCATTTATTACAAATTTTATTTTTATGAATATGCGAATTAAAGATTTAATTTCTGAAAAGTAATTTATACGCTGAGAACTGAATCGAGATTATCAGCTATTCGAAACAAAACTTTTATATAGGAGGGGGAAGGGAAATGGGCATAAATGTTAAACCCCCGAGGGCATAAATTTGGAGGGAAGTAAAACATTCAATGGACATTTCATCTAAATTTTCATCTCATTCTAGATGAAAGGGTCAATATCCTGGACGTCTTGCATTCTACGTTTAGATTTATAAAAAAATTTAAATTAAGCGTTTAAATCCATGATAATCAGATTGGAATTGATGATTTCTGTTGAATTGTCTATTGTCCTTTTGTTTTATGGACTGCCCTTTACAGTATACTTTTCTAAATTATTGAAGGCATTAGTCGGGGGTCAAATACTCATCAGTACGAACAAAGCCGAAATTTGTGCTACTTTATGGTCAGTCAGTCACTGTTAGCCCTAAGGATCAAAACATGTGGCGTTGGTTAGTCAAAGGGGTCATTTCCTGGAGCCCTTCATATATTAAAAATGACCTTCAACATTTACGAAAGTTGAATATGACTCTGGGGTTTCCTGTGTGCTTAAGCATCTTATAGTGGTAGTATATAAGTGCCCTAGTTAACCAAAAATAAACCATACAATTCCATGGATCAGTGGACTTGGATCCAAGAGTTAAAGACATTGAAAACTAGGAATGTGACCAGAATTAGTTTAAAAATAGTGAAAGCATATCATGGACAGGTCTTTACTTAAGTTGTACATGCAGCATTTAAGATCATTAGCCTACATGTATATAAGGCCTAACCCTATTTCCTCACCTAATGAAATGCCCATAAGCCCCATAACCCGACTCTTTTGTCTGCTTGTAATTTGTAACGATTAACTCAAACCACATTTGCATTGTCCACGCCGAATTAAAAGGTCATCGTACAATTAGGAATATAAGCACGACTTATAAAATCTATAATTGAATTCTTGGGAAAAAATACCCTAAGTAATGTAAAATTCTTTGGTGTGGAATTTTTTTGCCAAATATAATTATAGGTCTACATTATATGAAAGCACATATTCGTACTTCTGATAAAACTTCTCTAAATATCGTGGTGCTAGCTGGCTATTTTTAAGTAGACCTATACAAAAATTGATTTGAGTTGAACAACGCATTATTTACAACTATATATTTTCAGGATTTTTAAGTTAAAAGTAGAAAATTTAAAGTCAAATCTAACATTATTGAAAATATGATCAACCCTCTCGTAGGCCTATACTCTTTAATTCTGGTGCGGAGTTAAAATTTCAGTTGATCAGATTTTGGACTCACATGTAGACATGTGTATTTATTTCTGTTTACATTAAGAATGCCTTTTGTTTACGTTTTCCCCAAGGGCTATCTTATGACCCGACCCTTATCTGATAGCTGGATTCTATCGTACTTAGTCATTTTGAACTCAACATGGACATTTTCATCCTAATTAAGGTTAATTTTGATAGGAAAAATTGCATCTTTTATAGATACGGTGAACAAAGAGGGTAATTGTGGGGTTTACACAAGGACAGGACAAGTTACGGTCCATCCAATCCCCCCTTCCCCCTTGTTAGCTTTTACTCCCCCCTCCACCTTTTCTGGACGTCCCAGACTGCATTTAAATGTTCAAACTTGATTGCAGACACCAAAAATGATAGTTATAAGAATTGACTAGCTTATAAGGAATTGCTATAGATCTAAATTATACCAGGAATTTCGTTTAATATTTGATGAAATTAAGGACCATATATTGCACGATATTTGCTAAAAATACGAAAACTGACTAAATGTCCTTTGTAAATGACCCCTAAGCCCTCTACCATAAAGTGCACGTGGCATTTGTTTTCAGGTTGTATATATGGTACTGAGTTGAATTGAATTGAAGTGCATGAACGCAAGGTCATAAGAATTGACTATAACTTTTAAGGAATTGCTATATAAATTATACCAGGAATTTCGTTCTTATATTTGCTGCGATTAAGGACCATATATTGCACGATATTTGCTAAAATTAACGAAAACTGACTAAATGTCCTTTGTAAATGACCCCTATAAGCCCTCTATACCATAGTGCACGTGGCATTTGTTTTCCGATTGCATATTATATACATGTATAGGGTATACTGAGTTGAATTCTTACCATTTTGTTCCAGAGTATCTTCTTCGTCCATATTTTCGTCCATGTCCGAGGCGACTGAAGTTTCGTCCTGGTCACACGCGCACTGATTTTGTCCTTCTCCATCGAGGTCCCTCCTGAGCGACCCCCTTAGACTAAGGTCTTTAGGTCCTACATTACACTGGCACGAATGGGTGGAGGAGGATGAGGATGATGAGGAGGAGGATGCCGGACTTAAGACTGGCATGCCGGTCAAGAGATGTAGGTGCAAACCACGTCCAATGTCCGAAGGCCTAGCTTCCGGTTCCTTTTTGGTTAGAATGTCAGCTATGGAAAAAGGGGTTTTTGCAGAAACAGGCGCTGCATGCGGTACGCTGGCTATGGTGTCCATGGCCGCTGTAGTTGTCTGTAGTGGCAAAAGCAGGTTAGTGCTGATGATGATGATGATGATGATGATGATGATGATGGTGGTGGTGGTTGGACCCCATGACGGAGGAGGAGAGAGGGTTGACCGCTGACTGCTGACCACCGGAACGAAGAGTCTCGTATATGCTGCTGCTGCTGCTGCTTCCAACAGTGCTAATTTGCAATCAACTTAAACTATAGTGCAGATGTTGGTCTCATTTCGGTAGCCGGATATCAAGGGGCGAAATGCCAATAAGTGCGAAGGGGAGGAGACTCAGAGCGGTGATCTCATTGGACGACAGAGTGCAGCGTGCATGCAGGACGGAGGCAACTTAGGGCTTCCGCACTTTACCCTCTCTTCGTAGGCACTAATAAATGCAGTTATGCACGTGGCCATTGCGAATATTCAATATCATGCAAGGTTTGTAGAATTTTGTAGAATTGTAGCCTTTACCATATTTATCTGGTGTATATTAACTGTGATATCGCGCTTAAACAAACTACTGTCACACACGTGACAGCACGATGGAATTTTACAACACATTCCACATTTTTTTTAACAAAAAACGAAACATGCATGCTGCATTGACGTGAGGACGTGATGTCGCAAAATAAGTACACGCGCGCCAATAAAGAAAAACGTGACAACACGTGTGAGCTAGGCCTGATATTGTGATGTAAGGAGCATGACGTGATAACAGTTTGAGCACCGTACATGCGTCGACCATATATTCTAAACATGTAATTCTATACACAATTCTAAAACATACAATCTGCATTTTCTCCACGTGGCGCGTGCCATCACGTGAACTCACGTGACGTGATGGTATAGTCAGAGCCAGTTTTAACGGGTATTTGCAATGGACACGACCCAATACCAAGTGGACTGTAAATACAGTAAATGAAAACATAATAAAATTGTATTTACATGAACGTATGAGAATTAATGCTTAATTATTTTAAACCATTAAAGATTCAATGAAATATATTTATAAACAGTGATGTATGAAATTGTTATAGAACGAGATTATATACTTGCTTTTAATGATATATCTAAAAAGTGACATGTACAATGTATATGGAAATCATGTCGAGTATATCCAAATGATATACATGTATGTTGGCGAAACTTAATGGAAAAACGCGTTTTTGATTTTTAGACGAAATTGATGAGCATTTTCATGAATCGTCATTTTAAAATATGCATGTATAATATATATGTATTTTCTAAATATACTTATTCCGAACTGCATCCCGGCCTCGCCAACTTAAGTTAATTTTACATGTATACAAATTATCACGAAATATGATCCTCGAAGCATTTTTTGTAAAACTTGCTATATACACGGGGCACAAAAAAAAATATTTTATATATTAAACAGCTTTTTTAATTGATTTCTCGTATATATAGTATGAACACTATCCACGAAATTATCGGTCGAGTCAAAATAAACACGTTGTGGGGTGGGCTGCATGTATAGCAACAAACGACTCTGTTCATCGTGAACTTCATCCTCGTCCTATATAAAGTGGACTTTTCATAATTTCTATCGCGACAAGTGTATACCAATGTGTAAATTCGCACATCTCTTAACTAGTATATATAGAGAGTTCGTCACTTTCAATTAAGCAACAAGTGAAATCAGCTTCAAAGAGGACTTTGGGTGGTCCAATATTTTTTAAGTGCAGCTCTTAGAAAAAAACGACTGCGTTCGCGTTTTAATGCCAAAAAATGCACTCTCTTATTTATAATATTGGCATAACTGTATTTTTAATCACGAAAATTATAAATATATACACTGCAAATGAAAACATCTTAAAGACTATTCCCGAAATTATAAGACGATATGATGAATCTTCGCAAATTTAACTTAAACTATAATGGTACAGTCGAATCCGCTTAATCTGGACACATCGGGCGGAGGCGTTTTGCCCCGATTAGGCGGCTGCCCAGAATATGCAAAGTTAAAAAAAATTCATATATATGGTGTAAAATATACCATAGGTACAGTGCACCATAATGTGCTGTTTATTCTTTTATAAACGGCTTGAAATAAGTATGATATCATCCAAATTTTAATAACATATCCAAACTACGAAAGCATACATCCATATTTTAATTCAATAAAAATGATGGAGTGTTTTTACATACTTAAATCGGTTTACAAAAGGTGTCAATTTTGCTCTGTTGCGAATTCTTTATCGACTGACGTCACATACTTCATAATTTTCCAGTGAATTTTAAACAAACGCTAAAAATTTTGCTGTTTTTTATCACCTCCCAATGCCGACTGTCCAGAATGAGCGGTTTATTGGCCGAAATAACCGGACCAAAAACATGTGCAAATGTGCTGTCCGGATTGGTTCTTGACAATTTGGCCCCAATAAATGGCTACCCAGATTAACCGGTGTCCATATTAGGCGGATTCGACTGTATATAGGATGCATCTTTCGCATTTCCTTTGTTTAATCTATCCTATATTAAAACATGCAGATATACATAAGTCTATAAGACAAAAATGCCATGAAATAGATATTGCATCTTTGCATCTTATTTCGTGTACATCTTAATCTTGAAATTTATGCATATATCCTTATATATTAAAGTGCATACGTTTAGTCTGTTCGTTTGTGATACCCCAGCTGATAGGTGGCTTACGAAACGAACACAGAAAACCTACCTCGTGAATACAGCCGTCGCCATTTTTTCTTAA
>JAQGCC010000796.1:0-30070 GCA_034698905.1 Xestoiulus laeticollis
CAGACATCACAAATGTGTGACCTCCCCCCCCCCCCCCCCCTAGTGCGTTACGTCATTTATGGACGGTCCCTTAGGGCGACATATTGGATTTTCATTGCATCCAAGAGCCGATTCCACATCTTCCCGAAAATTCAAAACTATCCCCATCTTGGTATTTTAGGCGCATGCCATTTGCAGTCGAAAAATGTGTGGCACTCAAGATTTGGCAAATACGACCTTCTGAATGCAGTAAATTAAAACTAAACCGGTTTAATGCAACCGAACACAATCTCTTCTTGGCAATCTCGTTCTTGTAGTCGTTGCACTGGCCTTAGTCATAAAGCACCACCAAGCAAGCTATAGGCTGACATTCCCCAGAGATGGGCTAGTGCATGACATCTTGCATTGTTCAACCTCGAATTAGCTCCATAGTAAGGCAAATGAGTAACCCGTTTAAACTCCAAGGTGATTGCCGAGAGATGCTAACAATGGTGACAAATATCTTGTTGGCCCTGATCAAAACTTAATCTACAGAGGCTCTTTAGCTATAAACCAATGTGCATAGATTTTTAACATCGCTCCCAGTTTCCTGGGAAGGACTTCAACTATTGTCTTGAGATTTGCAAGATAATTCGTGCATTCCCATGGCAAAACTATACCTTCAACCTGAGGTGCATTTCGTATATCAAGGTAAAAAAAATTGCATCGTTTTAAGACAAAAGTAAACTCTCCTATTTTAAGATATCCTCCGTCTTTCGTTCCCAGCCCCCACACAAGTTCTCCTGTGATGTTGGCCATATCACCCCACGTGTGCCGCATGCCAGTTTGTGGCCTCACTTTTTGTACCTTACATGTACATCATTCGATGGGGTCTTCCTGAATTGCGTTGGTAGAATTCAGCAGGGAGAGCTCGCAGAAAAGGAACTGTTTATTTTCGAGAATGAGAGCTTGGAATGCAAACCACTAGGATAGTAGTATAGAAAACCGATATGCATTTTCAACTGAAGAGCTTTCCCACGCTTCCACCTACGTGGCCCAGGATGAAGTGGGGGCCACCAGAGGCCTCCCATGATAAAACTAAGTTCTAGTCATGGAAATCGATTTTTGACGAGGTCTAATTTAAATTTCTGAAAAACTCTCAGACCTAGTTCTTCTAGCTGAGACATCTCACTTGTAATCAATCTAATTATCTTTTTTTTTATTTGCAGACGCAAAAACCAGAACAGAGCGTGCTACAAGCCCTGGAAAGTCTCAGCGATGTTCAGGTTAGTATACGTTTATAATCGGACAACGTCTAAACTTTCAACATTATTCCCACAGAAATGAAATTTTAAACTTCACTGATTTCTGCAGTTTTTTTAAAACTATTTACCCTGACCACCCTGTTGTCTCGTTGCTCAAAGAAGCTGTTTTAAAACGCAAATGACTACACTGACTTCATCTTGTTATCATTAAACTACTACAGTATATCTATAACTCTTTTTCCCTTGTCATATCTGAATTAAATATTATAACTAATTAAAATGTGTTGTTAATTGGAGGTTAATACCGACAGTAAAATGAATTAAAAAGGCAATTTCCCATTCCTATTTCCTTGGCATTTCGAGGGTCATCCCAATTCCCAGCAGGCTATTCCAGGTCCATCCCAATTCCCTGCAGGCCATTCCAGGTCCATCCAAATTCCCTGCAAGCTATTCTAGGTCTATCCCAACTCCCTGACTATTCCAGGCCTATCAAATTTATCATTTGAAACTTCTTTGGAAACTAATGTCTTTTAATTGTTAAATCGTTAGTTCACAATATCCTGAGAAGTCCTCGCATTGTTCTTCTTAATTTGTTTTAAAAAAAAACTACCATTGTTGGTCCATTTCAAATGGAAAATGCCTTCGCTGGACCTAGTTTAAATAGTACATTAATTGATAATTTTCAAATTAAAGGCCATTGCATACTCCTGGCATTTGGCAAACAAGGTCAGGTGCAATGTTCAATCTAAGAATTGTTGCTACGCAGAGCTATCTGATCCCTAGGTAGCATTGTTAACGGCAAGGCCTTGTTATTTCACGTATAGTATTCAATCAAGTCGACTAGTCACTCAGAACCGGATGAGAAGTCTGCAGCAACATAACTCACTAAGTGCGCTGCTGTGCAACCATGCCAGCATTAGATAAAATGCTTCATCGCATACCAATAAGGCAAATGGAATTAAAAAGAGTATAGGTGTACCTATACCCTGGAGCAAACCCCTGTTAAAGTGCATTCGTAAAACATTTTAATGCAATCGATAATAGATAATATTGGTCGTGGTGTTCGAGGTGAAACCCACGGTTCACCGAAATTGTGCTGAATACCAAAGGCAACCATACAAAAGAATACATTCTGTGCTCGTTTTCATAAGAATTGTATCTTTCTATCACCGCTGACTAACTCAGTGGTGTTAAAAAATGCATTCACAAAAATAATTAACACCCAGGGCTTTGGGAATTAAAGCCCTACCAAAGAGACTGTTCTAATTCAGCAGTTAAACTCAAAATGTTCTCAAAATGTTTTAAAAACTAAAAATATATATGCATTTAGTAGAATTTCATTTCTGTGGTGATCCTGTTTGACTTTTGAAATTTGGACAATATCAGTTAATGGCACATGACTGATTTGGACAAATGGCCTTGCTTGCCGAAACTCGATAGCATGGTCGATAATTTCGGCTGGATATAGGTGCACAAATCATTCTATTTATGGCGCTAAGAGTACTGGATATAATTATATATTTACATAATCGATACGCCCACTGTTGAACCAAGCTCAGCTTGCCTGCCACTGTCAGGGCGTTAAAGGTACACAGAAATAGTAAGGGCTGTTGTTTGAAATGAGCCTCTCACGCAGTCAAGCCTACATGAATCCTATAATTTAATGGAATCCAACACTGCATCCTACGGATGTTGGGTTCAATTTCCAAGAGATTGACCATAGAATGCAACATGAAGGCACCACCATAGCAAGGCGAATATAGGTGTTGGATGGTTGGCGTTTGCCCACATGTCTCACCCACCCAAAAACCCACAAAAGTGCGGCATGTCTTTTAAGGTTAGCACAAAAAAAAGTGGCGTAGGCAGTGACAGCAAACAATGATGAAGGGGGGGCAATGTGCCCGGGCTGTGGTCGGCCTACAGTTGAATGTGATATTTTAATCCAAAACTCGATGGCTGCTCCCTCGTTCGCAATGTTGCGATTCTCCCAGCAGGAGAGAGGAGTTCGCAGAAATGGAAAACAAACAGATGCAAATGAGATCGATCACCGAACGTGGGCCTGAATATCTTCGCTTTATATAATGCAAGGGGGCTCTGTGCAGGGGCTGATTTAATTGATAATCCCCTTAATAGTCGCGATGAGCGCCCCAAAATAGTGCATCATCATGCGACGAAAATCCTTCGCCTTTCGATCAATCTCTGGGTAAATGTGAGTGGGGGAGAATTTAATTCGGAGTCGAGATACTCCCAAAATGCGATTGACGTCAAAGCCTTCAGGGTTGGCAGAGTGGGTTTTGCTCGACATAAGGTGCCAAATTTTTTTATATTTTTATTTTTTATTACTGCATTATATTTGGATGGCTTGGAAAGATATATCTGCCTGCCTGCCTGGGAATCGATAGCTGTCCAAGTGTCAGACGAGTGCCTATCAAAAAGTGGCATTGATTTTTGCTAAAGAGTGCACATGCAAGCAGTCAGTAGGCATGGCAACAGAAGACGCCATTGCAGGTGCTATCTGAAAATCCACACCGACCTGGCCAATAGGGTAGAGAAGAAGCCTAGAGCTTTTGCCTGAAAATTGCAATCAGCGTGTTCTTGCCTTAATGGTACAACTTATCAAATTGGGTTATAAAATGGAATGATACTTCAGGTCCGTTAGGTGCATCGGAACCGTCTATTAAGACCTCCACTGGAGGGGATTTCTGGAAATTCCCTCCTGATGGAGTTTTCAGATGTGTCACTTTGGTTTTGCATTAAAGCTGGAGAAGTTCCATGTAATTTTACAGCAAAATTTGTTGCACAATATTGAAAATGAGTGTCTTCTGCACGTGAATTCCTATATAGACATCCTGTAGGGATTATTGGATGTTGCTATCTTTGCCATAACATGCCAAGGATGGTTATAAAATCACAATGACTTGAAATTCAATAACTGTCTAGGGCTGTCAAAGCTACTTTCCTTAATTTACAAGTGCATGTTATTTCCTATTTTCCTTGCTGGTCAGCAGATGAATCAGACCTGTCAGATCATTTGTCTTTTGGCTGAGACATGATGCCTCAGTGAATAGGAGGGTTTTAATGTGTAAAAAAAAGGGTTTTAATGTGTTGGGATCCCAAGATGGACATTCTGGAGAGACTGTGAATGATACGTAATGGTGAAGAACTACAATGATTGAAAATTCAAGAACTGTTCAGGGCTAAGAACTGGAGACCTTATGGGTCAGTCCACTCTTGTATCTCGTCAGGGTCTAGTTACTACGTTACAGGAAAGTTGGACATAATGCTAAATGTTGTAAAACGAATTATTTATGTTCATATAGTCCTTTAAATCTCATTGTTGTATGCGATTATGAACGTGCAACTATGCACATGTCCATCTCCAACCTATGCAGAAGAATGTCCCAAAAGAGATTTTTGAACCATTCATGCACAACTGGATTTAGCTCATCTGCCAAATCACAAGGATTTCGTGGTTCAATCTTTTATAAGAGGTCGTTGAAGCACTCGAAACCTAGCTTTAATTGGGAAGCAAACACGCATGCACTTGCTAGTAATTGACTTTGCAGGCAAAAGGTCACCGACCCTGTTAGTTTGCGCCATTGCATTGACACGATCACGTGCTGCAATCTAAACCTTGCTATCAATCCTATTTTGGCTCGGGGATGCCAGTGGTCACTGAATTTTCATTTCTCCAGTCTATTCCAGAACTGGGTTCTCGAGGTTCACGTGACGGTGGTCTGGCGCATGCGCACTGCTATATAGGGCACTAGCTTAACAGTCCATGGGCATGCCTATATACAGCAGGGATTTTTAAAGGCCAAGGTGGCACAAATGAAAAGAAGAGCCTATAGGCCTATGTTGTACATATTGCACGCGTACATCGCTGGGTACGCCTCCGCACGTGCGTAGGTACCCAGCCACCGTTGCCCTGGCAACGCGTATCGCCTGCAGCAAGCCCCCCACACCCCACAACACCACTCCATCCTCCCCTATACCCATCGCTCGTCACGCAGTAATGGCCTGCAAAACTGCGTAATCTCAAGCTCATTTCCTGGGCATCTACCCTTGAGATTAAATGTGGGCGAGAATAGAGAGCTATAGTGTAACAAAATTCATTAGGTGCACAAAAGACAGTATTGCATTCGACTCAAATTCAAATTTCTGTACACACAAAAAATTGAACATAATTTCTGTAGATTGCGTAGGTGTTCAAGTATTAGAGGATTTGAAGTTAAACAAATGACATTGGTGACGACTATTGATTCTGATTATACAGTATATGGGAACGAATTCTTTTCAAATTCCATTAGGAGAATTACTTGATCAGTTCTAAACTCCGATTTCTATCGTGTCGTTGACGAAATGAAAATCGGACAAATTGTTTGTAATTGTTATGCATGTGCACTTCAAGCATGCGGCTTTGGGTTTTAACGTGGCTGAAAATTAAAAGCTGAAAGCCACCAATCATATCAAAAGGGACTTCATTTGTCACATGTTCAGTGGTCATATATGTATATAAGGCGACCATTCACATTCAGTCCAAAACTTGAGGCCTATATTTTTGCCTCAAGTTTTGACCTTAATCGGCCTCAGGTCGGTCGGGAATTCCCCATTGTTTCCCTACAGTCGCACTATAAGACATTTTTGAGAGCGAATTTCCCTGACTTTTCAGGTTTTTTCAGGACATTTTTTAATTTTTCCATGAAAATGAAACATGCGACCTCTGTAACCAACCAGTTGGTGTCATTTATTACTACGTGTTAGTACATGCATACTATTTCCTTTTTAAAAATCGTAATGTCACCACCTGCGATTTGTATATTGCATTTATGCATTTATAGGCCTATATATAAAATTTATGCAGAAACCTAATGTACATTAACTACATGTACAACTGAAGCAGTTGTCCTTTGTTTGAAATGATACAGATCTGCAAATGTATAAAAATAACCTTTATCACCGTGGAAATGTCAGGTTTTTCACAATTTGCAGCTGATAAATTAAAATGACCTTTCCATGCAGTTTAGTTTATCGCAATGGTTTTTTTTTATTCAGTTATAGTTCTGTACACATGTAATTAGTTTATTGTATTTTAAGTGCTATAAACTGTGTATACATTTATCGCATATAATCACACTCAAAACTTATCGCATTACTTTATAGGGTGACATTTAAGAATGTTTCAAAGTGGTTGTAATGCATATGTTGTTTAAACGCACCGGTCACACAATTTATCTAGTCTTAGATAAAATAAATAATCGGACAAATATTGTATTGTTGTTTGTGCGCATGTGCGAGTGACGTTATTTCAGCGGATTAATACATGTAATCAGCAAGCTGTGACTGTTGTGACTTAGCCGAAACTTATCAGCTGAATCACCCAGTCATTATCTTAACGGCGCTTCATTTAAGTGCCATAAGTGGCTACATGTACATGTAGCATTTAGCATGCATTGACATAACTTTTATTTCTGCTTTGAAAAAATGTGGTCACGCATTTTAATTCTATAATGGCGCGAACGAGCACGTGCATGGATATTTTATCAGGAATTTGACGATTTTTATTTCATCTAAGACAAGATAGAATATCGAGGTCGGGACTAAATAATCCAATGTCCCTGATTTTAGCCTAATATTAATAACGAAATACATGTATCGTTACATCTATCGTTACCTTTGAATACGGATCCACATCTGCTTCACAGAGTTCAAGGCGAACCTTTGATATCAGTTAGCAGTTCACATGAACATGTACTTGTATTTGCACGGAAAGTCAGTCGAAGGACGTTTGGCACTCATATAGTAGATTTATCAGTTTTTCACGGTGTTTGCAAATGTCTAGATTTTGGGCACAGTTGACTGGCGACCGAGTTTTTGTCACGAATTTGCATACTTGGCGCTTCCACAGACACACCTAATATTGGCCTATAGGACTAGCCTTATTAATTTAAATTTATTGCAATTTAATGTAAATTTGGCTGCTTATAATGCCCTCTTAGGGTAAAAACAGCGTAGAGCATGGAGCATGGCATGGATTTGAAATAAAGCGTTTCGATTGGTCATGCTCCATGCTTTACGCTGTTTTTACCTTTAATCAACATTATATTTAAGACCACTTCGCATACGTGTGACTGGGTGCACCCGTATACAGGCTTAATCGCTTAATTCTGCTATTTGCACTTTTCTATTAAAAATCAAAGCTATAAACTTTACCCTAAATTTTCTAATATGATTGTAGACACAATCCATTTGCGTTGAATCGATGTGGGGATGTCACGAATTCTGTTGAAACCAATTTTCAAAACACATTCGTTCAATGCCTGTAAAAGAGAGGGGAAAAAACGTCAATTGCATATAACGTACATGTACGCTTTTGTACATACATGAAATTACATGTAATAACTAAGATTAACCTTAGTGAAGCATAGTTAATGTAATTCTAGACCCTATATAGTACATGTACTGGATTCCCCAAAAAGTCAAATGTTCAACTTTACTGACTTTTTCAGTTTTTAAAACAATTTCCTCTGACCATTCGTGGCATTAATGTAATTGATTGTAACACAAGTAATGCCCCACCCCCCTTATGATGTTATACTGCATTTACAGCGAAACCTGACACCTATGAATAGCGCACACCATTGGGACCGAACCATATAAGGTTCGCTACTTGGAGGGAGAGTGCTATTTGCTGGTTCTGTTAAATTGATCTGTATAGAATGTGAATGATCACTACTTTCAGGTAGTGCGCTATATGTAGATAAACGAATTCTGCATGAGGTCTAAGGGGCTGTCCATAAATGACGTCATGCGAATTTGGCAGATTTTTGCCACCTCCCCATGTCACACTTGGTCACAAAAAGTCAGACCCCTCAAATATGACGTCAACCCTTTCGGCAGGTGTGCTTACAAAATCAGGCCCAAATGTCGTTTTCTTGGACAATGATATTTTTGATGTACTTGTCACTAAGCAGCTAGAAGCAAGAGGCTCAATACCTGCCAAATTTGACGTCATTGCTAATATTGACCTGCGTGTGAGCACACCTGGTCCACCCCACAATTTCAAACCTCTGTGCATGGCTGTTGATGCAACAACTGCAAACTGGTTTGCATGGACTAGGTTCGTGCCAGCACTAACCACCACCACTAAGTGCTGTCTTGCCTCACACTTGCATGTTCAGTGCTGCACTTTTCTGCAAGGTGTTTTTATAAACCAGCCCATCATCCACGGCCACCACGACAAGCTGAGTCAGGTTTGGCTATTTCGGCGAATATGACTCAATTCAGAAGGATGGCAAGGCATGCACAGGATGCCGAAATGGGTTCAGAGACCTTGTATATATAGTAGGAGGCAAGCGGCAGCTGATGAAGCTGGTAACAAAAATTTCCCACCAATTATTCGCCCACCTGGCCAGGTGCTAACGTGGTCTTACTAACCCACTGTTGCTTTTGGAAGCAACAAAAACTTCAACAACAAAAAGACCAGATAACAGAAAAGAAAATGAATATTTTAAAATCAATGTGGAAAAAGCGGCAAGGTGATCTGGTCGGCGCCACCTGTCCCAGTTTTCACTGATGGACTCGAATCGGCCGTGAAGCTTGTCAGTTTTCCAGAAAATATCCCTCGGCTGGCACCTGAAGTATGGAGGGCGGAGGGGGGCCAGCTGGGACATTTGACCCAGGATTACGATTTTGAGGGGGGGGGGATATATTTCCACTCTTTTAGGAGGCTCTGGGGCAAACGGGGGTGCCTTTGGCATGGCCTTGAAACGCAGAGTTTCGATTGGGCAATCGGAAATTCCCGCCATCGAGAAACTAATCGAAACGCTACATTTCAAGGCCATGCCATGCCATGCTCTACGCTGTTTTTACCCTTAGCCCCAGGCCTGCACACTAGGCTGGAACCGCGCGTTTGGCTAGCCTCAAATAGGGCATCGAATTTAATTTAAATTCTAGAATTTGCACCTTAATATCTCGTGCGAAAATTCTTTTTTAATTAGGACTTGTTTGAGTGAAAATATTGTCCCGAACTGAAGGGAAACATTGAATGAAAGCACAAGCAAATTCAGCGAAAACTGAAGTCATGCAAGGCCACACATACATGTAGGGTTTGGCTTGTGCAACAATCGAAATTATTACGATTTTCCGAACTGTGCAGTCCGCTCCCGGCCTCAAGTAGTCCGCCACACACTTATAGGGAATACTCAGGTCCGGACTGTACAGTCCAAACCTTATGGATTTCTACGTGTGTGGTCGCCTTCAGGTTGCAGGATGGAATCTCATATCAACTTTTACAAGGATGTTTTATTTCATTATAAATAGGGCCTCATTTCTTATTTGGCATGAGCCTATTGTCAGCTCTGCCCGGCCCTGAAGGAGGGTGGAATGTTGGAGAACAACCCCCCCCCCATTTGCACCCACACGCCAGGCTGCCCTATTAATATTCCCAAATTCCTGAAGGCGCATTGGATGAAAGGTGGGCGGTTGAAATTATGCAGTATATAAGCTATTGTTCAAAGCCTGCGAAAACCGTACAGAGATCGTGACAGCAATAACCTCCAAACGGTTTTTATCTACTATCGTAAGGGGGGAACACGCATTTAACGTTCAAGTGACCGATCGACGAAATTTCATTAATTATTCCCGGAATTTGATTTCAAGATTTTTTTTCATTCTCGGAAACGAGTTGGTATACGAGGTTGGACCAGGTTCCAGCCTGACTAATACATGTACAAGAGCGTGACCATGAGGGGAGATGGTAACCATGTTTTTTCTCCCTATTGGATGGGGGTAGTCCATGCCACAAGAGGATGTTAAAATGTATACCTCTGCGTGATAACATTTTTTTAAAAAGATAAATTTGAGGAAACTGGTGTATAGTTTTTTCCTGTTTTTATTTTATTCAATCCCGGTTGCGATAAAACTAATCACCAAGTGGAAACAAAATCGTGCTTTTTTAGCCTTGGACGGCATCACGTGACTTTAACCTATGCTGAAGTTATCGTGTTGCCTCGAGTTCTCACTTTACCACTGACAGGCTGTCACGTGATGCTGTCCGTGACGTAACTTTTTATTATCTTAAAAAATACTATTTCATATGCAAATGTTACTGCTCACCAATTCTGCTTTGTCCGTCGATAAAATGCATGACCACGTCAAATTTAGAAAATGATTTTAGCAAATCATGAAATAAGCTGGTATCATTTAAATGAAGCGCCGTTATGATATGGCCACTGAACACGTGATGACTGAGGGTGTTCAGTTTCTAAATTTTACTCAGGTAAACAAGGTTAGATGTTTAGCCGCTGAAATGATGTTTTAAGACCTGATGGAATTCGTGACCGGGGTTAATAGACATGTATATGAAGAACAACGATGGAATTTATATAGAAAATATTTTTCATTATAAAATGCATGCTAGGCATATTTGAAATCATGGACAAAATGGTGGAGTATACAAGGCCACTTGAATAGCATGTATATTTTACAAAACCCTTTAAAGACCTATAAACTGGTTACGTTTTGTGACCAACTAACAAAGGCCAATTAAAACGGGAACAAAGAAGGTATACATGTACACTGAATTTCAACAGATCTGTCGACTTGCCATAGATTCAACTGACCCTGCCAGGAACTCAAATCAACCATGAATATAACAAAGGCGTTGAAAGGATGTAGGTTTAGTTCATTAGGATATGGGAATAAAAAACCTATTAAAAGTGAAACGTGAATTTGCTGGCATTAGACTAGAATTTCAACGTCATATGATGACATGTTTTGCATCTCAAACTCCAGTTTTTGTGCCATTTTAATGTTGATTTTGTGCGATTCAATTCTATCTGGTGACATTTATTGGTCAACAATAAAAACAATGAGAATCAAGCTTATATAGATAAGGTTAAATCAACAATTTCAATCTTGCTCTCCCAAAGATTTCAAATAGCATTGTTTGTTTCTGACATAAAAACCTTCAATTGAAATGGAACGCTCTCTTGTGCCATTTTATGAAAGCAGTTGGACGTACAGTGTAATTTCTTGTAATCTATAATAATGTAAGATACAAACGATGTGGTAAATTTACCACACACCCTTTCTCGCAATGCTAAATTGGTATGCACGATCAATATGACGTATTGTTCACCCCCCAGCTATAGCAATTCATGGACTCTAAATACCCTCGAGATAGAGCATCAAATCTATTGTAGGATTATTGAGATTCTAACGACTTGTGCATCAGGCAGCCTGAAAGGTCAGATAACTAATGAACCATAAGCCAGCTGAGATGCATTGGCATTTCATGGGGCAACATCACATGTGGAGGTGTCGGATATGTTTGGCAAATATTCCATCATTCATCGATGCCATAAACATGTGCAAATTCCGCTGTTTAACTTCTTGAACTGTTGTTTCTTGCAGGTCAACGACTTCCTGTCTGGAAAATCTCCTTTAAATCTAGCCATGCGCCTGGGCGATCACATGATGTTCATCCAGCTACAGCTGTCTACAGTGGGCACTGCACTTACCCGTTCCAAAGGGCCATCAGCACAGAATCCAAGCACGAGTAATGTCCATAATGCCAATCACTCCTTGGCAGTTTCGCCTAAACCGTCATCATCGAGTTCTTCACCCAGCACGTCTCGGCAACCTGTGCCCTTTCACAGAATAGCCCATCCAACACCGATGCTTGCAGCACCTCCCAGGCATGATGGAACCGAGAGCCGCACCGCTTCAGCAACAAAATGTGAAGCGCTGCAACCGCCATTGCCCTCCTGTTCCCACCGGGGTTCGGGTTCGGCTGGACCGTCATCCCGACCTTGCATTTCACAAACTCAGGAATCTTCCAGCAGTTGTACAGGCCACCGTCAGCAGCGCCACCTGACGGATGTCACTCATCTTTTGGACACGCGGACTTTGGCCGAGGCCAGTCGCAATCTTTCGCAGACTCTTCGGCATTTGTCTTCGCAAGCTCTCAGCAATAGCAGAACAGAAAAAGAGGTTAGAGACCGATGCTTTTAACACATGATTAATGGTGCTGACAAACTCTCGCATCACTTAACTTTAATTCGTTTTTCATTTACAGGAAGCAGCAAAAGGCTACCGCTCTCAAGGTGCCATCATTGAGAGCATGCACCATCATGGGCGAGGGGTATTCTCAGGGACATTCTCTGGTAAGTTTTCTTCAGGTGAGAACGGTTTCTATATTCCTGTACTTGTGGTACGTCTGTTAATTTTTGTTCAAATGGCAACAAAACAAAAATCTTGATGCCATGTTCTCCTATTTTCATTATAGGTACATTAAACCCGGCTCTGCAAGATCGGCACGGTCACCCCAAAAGAGATATAAGCACCATAGTTCACATCTTAAATGATCTTTTGGAAGCCACGCCGCAATACAGACGTCAACGTGGAAGCGAAGCTAGCGCTGTGCGAACACCTAGTCCTCCAAAGGCAGTCAGCAACCGTGCAATAGATAATGCAACCAGTAAGTCTCGAGGTAGGCAAAAGTGCCTGACACATAACTAAAAAAACGCTCAGTCCAAAAATCAAGCCACACTAAACTTGAAACTCGAAACATATTTCAGTGAATAAGTGGCGACAAGTTTCTTGATTACGACGCTTTCGTTAAGAACCAGGGCACTGTCTGACGTGACTGGAGTCCGCTTTTGTCACTTGATCAGAGCGCTGCAGTTTGGAAACAATGTTTCTATTTTTTGGTTGCATTGGTATGGACACATACATGCTTCAGAAACTCTGTGAACCTGTTTAACGCCTAGTCCACATCAAGGAAATAGTTTCATGAAACATGAAACTCGAAACATTTCATGACAAAAATGTTGCACATGAAATGTTTCGAAACCTATCTAGTGCAGCATGTTTTGTGAAACAAGATGTCCAAACCAATGCAACGCCATTGAAACATTTCGCAAAACAGTTTCAAGTTTCATGTTTCATGGAAATGTTACCTTGGGGTGGACTCATGAAACACAAAACTTAAAACATTTCTTGACAAAAATGTTGCATTAAATGTTTCGATATCTAACTGGCGCAACATGTTTCGTGAAACAAGGTGTTCAAACCAATGCAACACCATTGACACATTTCATGAAGCAGTTTCAAGTTTCATGCTTCATGGAAATGTTTCCTTGTTTTCAGTTTCATGTAACTCTTTCATGTGGACGCACCTTTAGAATCTGTATTTTTGTTACTTTTTTTGAAATTCCGTTGCTATCACCAATGAATCCTCCCATTGTTCTAATTGCAGAAGAGTATTCCCGACTGAGCCTTGAAAACGAAGCAACACGTGGTAAAATGGAGCAACTCCAAATGATGCTAGAGGAGCGCCGTGCTCGTCGACGAGCCAGGCGAGTGACCCCATACCCCTCGTCTTGGACAACAAATACCTCAACAGAAGCTGTGATTCCTATGGATCTAGGGAAACCCCAAGGAATTCCACAGGAAGCAGTGAATGTGGATCCTTCCAATAACAAAATGGCCATTGAGGCTGCTGACAAACTGAAAAGCAGTGGATCGTTATCTGCTTCTAGTGCTGGCACCAGTGAAACAGAAACACCCATGGACTGTGATGCACCAGAAGGAACTCTGGCTAGCAATGACTTGGGTGACAACGCCACTGCGAACGAGTACCTGAATTTGAACCCCGAAACCGTCGTTGCTTGACCATGGATTATAAATTAGGAAATGCCACATTGTAGTTAGTTATAAACTGTTATTTCAATACTTCCTCGATCACTCCTTGAATCAAAATATCCAACCATGGGGGTGCACAATCCAATTATTTGAAGTAATCATTATTGATTATTATAACTTTTGTTGCCCAACAGTATTTCAAATTTTTTTGTTTTTGTTATTAACATATTCACTATTTTTTATTTCAATGGTTGGGACTGACATAATTATAAAGTGAATGCCGTGAGATTTATAACTTAGAACGGGCTTAATTTACAGGCCTCAAATTTGTGTGACAAACGTTTGAACGCGAAGTGCTAAGGACGAGCGATCAAAACGTTTTATTGATAGCAGAAATAATAAATCTTGCATTTAGAATAATGTAGTAAGCGTCAATTTTGTTTGATTTTTGCTTCTGAAAATCGACATACAAATATTTATAGTAAGTCCAGTATTTGCATGTTCAGTATAAACGATAAATATGGGGTAACGCCTTTTAACGATGATTAACATATTTATTAGAAGGGTTATTGTTTTTTTCATTTGTTTATATTTTCACTTAAAATGCAGTCTTTTACTATAAATTGCTGACAAACAGAAGTTTACTTCAACACAAATCAGTACCCATCAGTTAGCATGCCTAGTGATAAAATGGCAAGAGTGCTGGGATATCACCTTCAATAATGGAAATGTTGTTTTCATCCTAAAATACTTATTTAAGTAAACCCTGATAAAGAGCTGTCTCGGTAATCCGACATCATAATGGAGCCAACCCTGTCGGATTAGAGAAACATTGAGAGTACATGTATACCCGACAGTTGCATGCATTATATTGTTTGTCTAAAAATTTGTAATGCTAAATTGTCTTACTAACAAACAAACTGCCACAAAATATCCAACTGTGGTATCTCCCCACCAGAAAAATGGGTTGGATTACTGAATGTCATAGTCTTGCAGGGTTGGATTACTGAGGCTGCATTGCACTAGCATTACATTTACTAGTAGGCATAATTTCGAATTAAGGAGCATCATTGAATATGTGAAAGACCTTCTGCTAAATGGTATACTGGGTTGTCCCAAAACACATGTAGGCAAATTGTTAAAATGCCTGAATGGTAGGAAAAAGGTTTAGTAAAGTCAATGCCAGTTAACTCCAAAAATAAGGAATGTCATATTCGCATTATCAGAGTAATTAACCAGAAACCAGTTTACAAATTAATTGCAGAAAATTTGCAGTCATTGCCTAAATTAATTTGGTAAAACAACTCCATGTAAATTCTGATATGACAACATGTAGTGGACAAACTTAGGCCTTCATTGAGCCTTCTGTGAAAACAATGCTTTTAGCAGTGTTTTTTTTCCCTTCACAAAAAATGTATTATTTTCATAATTTTATGATTTTTAACAGTATTGTATTGGATGGATTTTGTAGTTGCCACCCTTCTGAATGATTATGTGGAAATATTATCAGTGCTATCATTTTCTTATATAAAATGTAATAAAAGTGATTCTGATGCCTATATTGAAAGTTTTTCTGTTTTTAAAACTAAATATAATTTTCATTTTTAATTGCATTGTAATGTACATGTGTCACAAACTAGTCAGGGTGCCCACCAAGATAGTGAGCATTTGGTGATATGGCAACTTTGTGGCATATGACACGTTGCAAAAATTAAGAGGGTCTATAGACTACTTTTGGCTAGCATAACCAATGGACAAATCTGCCAGATACGTTTGTACGTACATACTAATAAAGATATTTTACCACAAAAATAACGTGCTACAAAATTAGATGTCTCCTTGTTTACTTTAAAAAATACTTTTTAAATCGTTATTGGCAGCGATAATTTAAAAAAATAAATATTTAATATCTCATGTGCGTTTTAAAAATAGATTTTTTGTTCTAAAAAGTTATATGCTTAAAATTCTGCTATATTTCATAGCAAAACATAAGAAACAAGATGCAGACTGACTGCAGGGATAGCATTTTGCTTTTATTTGAGAAAGTTTTCCTGACTTTGCACTCACAACAATTTCCGTGACTTCCATGACCACTTTTGCTTCCCTGACCTGTGGCCACCATGCATATTGTTTGTTTTCAAAATTGACAGAAATTCCTTAATTTTATAAATGTACACTGATCATGCATGTACAATTGTAGTACGAGAGTAGTGTTTATTCCCATGTCACATTATATAGGCAGGAGACGCGCGTTTGGATATAGCCTCAATTAGCTAGGGCATTGAATTTAATTTAAATGCTAGAATTATAAAATTTAAACATTAATATCTCGTGCGAAAATTCTTTTTTAATTAAAAGCTTTGTTGGAGGCTAGCCAAACGCGAGTTTCCAGCCTAGTGTGGCCTGGGGCTATAACCCAAGTGCATGCGTTGATCATCATAGGCCTACATTATAATTATAATTATAATGTACATGTATAGCTTATAATTATAATTATAATTATAATGTACATGTATAGCTTACCGGTACGTTGTTTGTGATCGATCTCGTGATTATTAAATTGTAATACATGTACATCCAGCACGGATTTTCAATTATTTCATTATCTCTTGTCATAAAATGCAGGCGGTTTTGATATCTCAAAATTTACCACTGACAAAAGTCGGTTAAAACCAAGGCAATATGCACATGTGTATACAGTGCATGCATGTCGCTCGGTGCATGTTCATACAGGTTTAAATGTTGACCAACATAACAATAAGTTTACATACGGTATTTTTGTTTTATGAATTTTACACATGCTCTTCCAAAAATAATTTGATGAGTATTTGATGTTATTTTTTAATTAATGCTACGAAATAATTCGTTTAAACACATACCTTAATCGAAGCTGTTTTTCCACCATCTTTTCGAATGCGGTTTGGCGGGGAAGGCAAGCGAGGATTGGCGGCTTTTGGCGCGCCTTCTGATTTCGGAAATACAGTTTCTCGCTTCACTCGTGCTTATTAAAATTAGCGGGTAATTTGAATTTTCAAATCTTATTATACAGGGTGCTTTAATTATAATTTTAATACGGTAAGATATATTATGATAACTCCTTCAGTTAATCCCAAAAGTCGACCACGGGCTACCCGGAAACCATACTTTCCGTGACCTTGAATGCCACGTTCAAGGTCATCATTTGAAAGGCATAAAAATCAAACGTTTCTATCAAACAAAATGTAATTATTAGATTTACGGCAAACAAAATGTAAAAAATAAAAACAAACAATTCAGGGATTGTACAAAATTCAAATACATAGACAATGTCGTATTCATTTTTTATTTCTTGAGTATAATTGTTTTAAATATCACTTTTTACAGGTACTTATGTGAGAAAAAATATAATACTTTCCTAATATGGCCTCCGAGGGTCCTTTTTGCATATTTACAATATATATAGGACTCCTTACATTTACTTATTGCAATGGACCCTGTATATAATATTGACCTTTTCATAAAAAACAAATTTGCCAAAGATTGACCTTGCAAAAAAAATAGTAGTAATAAGATCACTAGCGCATATAATGCTCTACGACTAGGATTCAACGGGAAAGCGCTTTCGCAAATCTGTCCTAAGCTTACATGTAGATCCTGCATGCATTAAGTTTCCAGTGACAAACACCAAACTACATTTTAATTGACATATCTTTAACTTGTAACCGTAAAATATGATGCAGTAACAACAAAACATTAAACAATAAAATTCAAGATGCACGACACAATTCGACAATCGTACATGCTTGGGAACATTTAGTAGACATGGTTACTGGGAATTTATTTTGGATGACTGCAAGAAACAGTCATTTGGAACATTGATGCGACGAGGTTTATAAGCCTGATACATTTCAGAAATATGGTAATGAAATTCTAGATTTCCAAAGATTGGTTAAATCTTCAAGAATTCTGCTCAAATGAATTTTAAGAAATTTGTAGAATACAGTGGCATAAGAAAATAAAGCAGGTGGTGCATGCTCTAGGCATTAAATTTGGATAACAATAACTCTGTACCTTACAGTCGGCATTCAAATATCATTGATTTGGAGAAGGGGGCGTACCCATTTTCAGGAGATTGCTTTTATGTCATCAGCCAATTCAATTTTTATAATTTTATAACGATCATTACAATAATTAACCTGACAGCAAATACATTATTATTTATCCAGTATTTTAAAGCTAAGTTTTAATGAAAAGTGTGCAGGATATTTTAAAAAACAATTACTGAGAACAGCATTTCCCCAATTGGTGTTCTGTGAATTAAAACTACGAGTTCCATAAAATAATATGCACTTTAAAAGCTAAAAATATACTATGAAAAGTTTATATTTGGCTTAGGGGCCGTCCATGAATGATTTCACACAATTGGGGGAGATTTCAGTTTTCCATTGCCTCCTTTTTAATACAAGTTTTCTCCTGCAATATCAAAGTGCAGTGCCACATTATACATACAGATTACAATGACAATAACCAGTTTTCAAGGGGGTGGGGTTCAGAACTTTGTGAAGTCATGTTTGAGGGGAAGTCTTGACTTTTTGTGACTAAGTGTGACATGGGGGGAGGGGGTTCAAAAATCTGCCAAAATCGCGTGACGTTATTTATGGACAGCCCCTTATGTGACAATATTTGGATCCAAATGATAGTCTGCATATTACATTGGCAGCATACTTGTACTACTGTATATAATAAAAGGGTCCCATGACGACATTTAATTTGGCACACTGGCATAGTCTGACTGAATATGCAGAAATTAAACTGAACACCTCAAAACAATTAGAAGCAGCTAATTCTCACAGCCAAATGCAATTTTTGCGTGCCGATTGTAGGGATTCAGTTCAAAATAAAGAACATAACTAAGGCAATTCTGTGAAATGTTCCAGAAATTCCCAGATTGTCATAAAAAAACTGTGTGATGACATCATTACTGTCCTAATTTTGTACTTAATCCTCAAACATTTAAGCTCGAGTCGTCTACAAATAAGCACGAAACAATGATAAAATACCAAACATCACTGAAATGACAAATATCCAAAAAAACAACGAAAACACCAAACGCAATTAAAAACACCACAGTACACCTTAATCGAGCTGGCAGTAAAGATTGCTTATGCATTAAAATGGTGAAATTCTTTCGGAGGCTAGAAAATAGCACTGTGTGAGAAAGATTGGAAGTAAGTATTCGTAAAAGCGACGCCTAAGCGGCTTCTTGTCAGCTGGAATGTAGCTTCATTCCGTGTGCTGTGCGTGTGTCAAGACTCGTAAAGGATACGCTGATAATGAGGACAGACCTCCCAAGTTGGCAAATGCAGTGAGAACTCCAGGGCCACCAATACTCCGAATTCCGAAGTCAAAAGATCCTTACGGTTCAAACGAAATATATTCTCGGTTTTCTAACAAAAGAAAATGTACAAAGTTGAGCAGCGAACAACATAGCCATGCAGATCTAGTGCATAAATTGTCCAGCTTTACCTCGATTAAACTTTTCAAGTCAGGACCCTTGACATCGTTTAGTTTGGCAGACAGGAGCAAACAAGCCCCAGCGCACAGTTTGCGATTCTGTTTATTTACGAGGCACTGTAAAATTTGCATATGTATAAAAAATTAACCGTGTAAACGCACTATCAATATTAAATATTCTAATTGTACATGTACTATCAGTAAAATGTGTTAATAATATTTGAAAACTACAGATTACAAAGTCATGTAACTTACCTTCAGAATGAGTTTTTCGAAATAAACATAAGCCTGAGCAACTGTGAGAAGATCAATACCACACTAAAAGATTTCAGGAAAAAAAAAGATGTAATAGTATGCAACACCATTAAAATAATATGATTAAAATAACGGATCCTTGCCTCGTGCTTTGCAATTTTTCTCATCTCACGTTTTAAACTAGAAAAAAAAAATCATTAATTATAATTATTTATTTATAAAGCAAGGAGATGCTGCCTTGTACACATAGTTTTATCTCGTATTATGTCCCTACCTTCGTAGTTTGCTGAGTGTTAGTTGAATGCTCGGAAATCTCTCGCGGAACTTATCATTTAATTCCTTCTTCAGTTCAGAGGGTTTTACATAGTCTATCACAGATGTCTAAATTGCCAAAAAAATACAAATCATGTAATTCATGTTAGCATTACACAATTAGTGTATTTTTTTTGTATGAATTACATAAAAAGAAAAGGATATTTGGTTAGTTTAATTCTAATTGATTTGCTGCTTCGATACATGGAATTCTGACCGAAAATTCACGCTAAGATCATTAAGTCGGCTAGAATTACCATATAGGATGAGAATGTCAAAACGGTCCGATGCTTCCCAGTCATTAATTCCCGATTGTCCAGTAGGTTGGCAGAGTAACCATACATGGCAAGAGGCGTATGGGCATAAGCGGCAGAGGCAGCTCCAATCGGAAGATCTTCGAAATCAAAATCTTAAATTTGCAAACCAAATAATCAAGTTTCACAGGAAAATGGGTTAATAAGTTTATAGCAGGATGCAATCATATAACACCTGGAAAAGGATGTTGTTTCATGTCATCTCTCAAAAATGCTATTATATAACATCCTGCTTAATTTGTATTAATCTTTCTTAGCATCTAAATATGAGTTACGAAATTTTGAAACAGAATGTATGAAATTCTGAATAAATGCAAGATATTCAGAATCGTCAAGCGGAGGCTTCGATAAATGGTCTAAAACTATTCGGGGCTTACTTCTTTCTGACAACGCAGCAGTGGGAGATCCCAGCGTCATGGGCTGCGGCCGCGCCACCGGTGCGTCAATAGAGTAACAACGAGACACGTGTGTTGGTGGAAGGGTGACCGCTGGTTCGTCGCATTGCGACAGGAAACGTCGCTGTTGGTAAAATGATCTCGATGGCACCAAAAGTTGGCTGTAAGAAATATCCTGAGAAGAAGAAAAAATAACAATTCCATTGACGTTGAAACGACAGGAAATTTCTAGAATTGAAAATCATTTGTAGAATTCAATCTCGTTACCTGTCCTTCTTCTCCCTTTTCGACTCCTAAAAGATCGAAGAGGTCCACTGCATCGCTGATAGCGGAAAGTGGCCGGCTGGACGACGTGTGTCTTCTGCGCCCGGTTTCAATTTTAGCTTCGCCTCTAAACAATCATAATATTTATTTTTAATTTTTTCGAAAATCTTAAGCCGAAATTTTAACGGATGCGTACGCTTTAGGCAACACTTGGATTTTGAAAATCAAAAATTTTGCTAAAAATTGCGTACCAGAATTATTTTTTCATTTAATTTTGGAAATTGTTAGGAACAAATGGAATGTACGAGGACTTAGGATAAATATTTAATCGCTTGTTTAAATTTTTTGTTTGTCTAAATGTATATTCCATTTCATGGAAATATGTCTGTAAAATTTATAATTATAGAGGGAGTGGTAAACTTTACGGACCTATTTCCATGAAATGAAATATACATATACATAAACAAAAAATTCAAATAAATAATAGAATATTTATGCTAGGGCCTCATACATTTCATTTGTTCCTATCAGTTTCCAAAATTAAATAAAAAAATAATTTAGAAAAAAAGGCTTATTCTGGTATGCAAGCCTTTGAAATAAATTATTTTAGCATGTTCGGCTTTTTTATATAAGCCATGTTGAGATTAAACTCAATACTTAATTTGCTTAAATTGTTTTCCCGATCTATTCAACATACAAAGTCACAGTAAAAACCAAAAAAAATGAATTACTTACTTCCACGAAGCATTATTTGACCGTTTTGTGTATGGCAAGTTTGAAAATATAAGAAATGGCACCTTCTGCGACGAGACTAATACGACTCTAGAGAATAAATAAATAAAATTAACAGTTTTAAAATGCAATCCCAATCAAAAGTGTCAAAAGACAAGTAACAATTTCACAACTTCGCACTAGCAACATCAGGGAATCTTAATTGAAATTCCGTTGCAACATGCCGTAATGTTCCGATAGTCACCAGTAATTGTGAGATCTTAAATCTAACATTCCCCCTGCCCTATGGCATCTTGAATGCTGCTTGCAGGGGTGATAAAACTGAATTGAATAGAAAACATAAGAGAAACAAGCCACTAGCTTAATGCATTATGCAGCATCCACCAATGGTTATCGACTACGTTATAGGCTATAACTGCGAAAGATGCACAGGTCAGCGTTTCCATATATCCTTAATTGCATTTTAGCTTCAAGGTTTCATCGCTTTTCTTACGGTTTAATGGGTATATGGATTTGCCATAGCTGCACTTGGACGTAATGCGTGGTCCATTGTGTTGATTAGAACCAAAGCAATAAAATGCAATGCAAATCATTTATTCCATGCATGCTCCGAAGCATCGGCTTAATGGATGGACTTAATAAGACTTTCGCTCGGTTCAAAGCCCGCTTTGCACATCTTCCGAATTAACATGGATATAAAACCATAATAACCAAAGACATCTGATGGAAACTTGACGGTCATAGACAGGAGTGCGGTAATCAAACTTAAAAAAAACGGCATGCGAGTTTTTACAACATAGTCAGAATTTAATGCCATCATGAATCCGGCACGGCGATCGTTTTCTTCCCAATATGTGCAATATCGAATTGCTAAGCGTGGCAATTAAATTGTTTACAAAATTAGCAGCTAAGTAGCACGTCGCTAGTTAATTATTTGCGGTTAAATAGGGTCAAACCTAACTAATAATATGGTGTCAATGATTGGAAGATGAAAACATGGTTGAGGATGTTACATTCAATGATCAGGACGGTCATGCAATCGAGAAGCTATATTCAGTAATGTTCGTTTTATTGCAATGCTGTTGATAACATGCAACAACACTTAATCGAAGAAATATTTTTATGGCTTAGTTTTTGAAAAAAATAAATACTTTTGCCTATGCCATAACATTTCTAGTTTTCAGACAGTTGAAATAAAAATACATTGTCGGTGGCCAAGTTTTTCTTGAAGAAGGGGCCTCCAAATGAGAAAATCAATGATTTTTTTTCATGTCAGAATTGATGTTACTCCATGCGAAAGAGATTTTTTCTAGCCTAGCTTTCCAGACTAATTCGACAGCAATATCAAAAAAGATGACGTACATTTTCTTATTCAAATATATATTTTTTTCAAAAGTTAAATGATTTTGGAAGTGGCTACTGGCCAAGGAGAAGTAATTAAATTAAGTATGGCATCTTTGAGATACAAGAGTTACGGAAATACTTAACAATTCAGGAAAGAACATCGATTATCCGAGCCGTGCATAATACAACATAAGTTGTAATATAAACTTATTAAAAAAACTATAGCAAGTACATGTATAACCACGTGCAATTTGCAGCATTGGAATGTTGTAACTAACACAAAGCCTGTCTTTGAACAACATATGCATACAAAACAGTTTCACGGCTCTTGTGTTACTTTCCCCATTTTACAAGTGGCTAAAGAAGTAACCCTTCAAAGCACACGTACACATACCTATCATCTTTGATCGGCTGTTCCTTGCTGGCATTGAAAAATCTCACTTCACGTGCACTGGTAGCTGAAGGGTCTGACATGGAGCCGGACGTCTTGCGGCCTTGTCCTTCTTAATGACAAGCAAAGGTACAACAACAAAAAAAAGCACGAAATTTACCAAAAGTTCAAACAAACCTCAAGTTGAAAACTGGGGAAGAAAGGAAAGAGCAAAAGCTCTTCGACACTGACCTACACTTTCTTTACTGGTGCCAGCATGGAGTGACTGCTGATGTTGCAGTTTCCGTCTTGTGCTTTTCGAGTACACACGTTCTCTGTCGCACGTGATCGTGTTGGCCCTGCAATGTGCAAAACAGAAATGCATTAGCTGAAAGCAGTTCCTAACCACTGCAAGTGGGTTTTTCATCCAGCCTGCTAGTAGGTTTGTGTGTCACTGGAACCAATGTCATTCCTAGCTCCCTGCTTGTGGTTGGGTATTAAAATCCATCGACATGGCAACCACTTATTTACAGTGCTCAACATTTTTATTAGCATTTTTACAGATCGGTCAAGCCAGAGGGCTTAGTCATTATTAATTTAGCCATTAGCAAGGTTTTAGCAATTTAATTAAACATTAAGACCTTGGAAACATTGGGAATCCCTAAGATTTCCATCTTGAAATTTGGGATTCCTAGGGCCTGTTGCACCCAGCGAGGTTAAGAATAACCTAGGGTTAACCTGCTGTATAACACTAGGTTAACCTACCTTTGCATCACACAAACATGGGTTAGGGAAAAAATGGAGAGAATGGATTATGTATAAATTCTTATATTCTCAAATGACATGTATAAAAGGACACTGAGGTCCAATATACCAGACATTAAGAGTGCTTAATCAACAAGAACTTCAATTCCAGTCCATTACATTTATCCTTAAAACCAGAGTTTAGAACTTTACAACCTGGGGTTTAGAACCTATTTCACCGTTTGTTTAAACTGGTTTTAAGAAAATAGATTTAACGTTTCCTAAATCTCCTACGTTTACCATCTGTTTCTCCAGAAGTATTTACCTTTTGCAAGAACCAGGAATTCGTATCCTATTTTTGAACACAAAACACGTAAACTATCATCAGCTATCGTTAAATACGTGTATGCTGATTTTTTTATAACCAACTTTAACATTTTTAATGGCCTTTGTGAAAAGTGTGTTTGCAAAGCAACCCCATCCCATCTCATCCCATCAGTGCAATCTCAGCTCATTTTGAAGACTTCATTTCAAAATTTGTTCAAAAAACTTTATATAGGAAAATTAGGTATTATTTCTAGGAATTTACATGAAACTCAAATCATGTTTAAAGAAACATTAAGAATTCCAAGTCCTGTTATTGGTGCATCCACATTAAATACCATGCCATGGTCACCAAACTTTCTAAGCTAACAAGAAAAAAAAAATGCAAAGCAAGATTTGTTAAGCTTGACTTAATAGATTATAAATATTGTCATTGTCTGGTTTATTTTTATATCAGCTCAAATGTGAAAGTAATAGTAAATTAAAAGCATTTTTATCTTAACTGCATTCGTGATGTTAGATTTTAAATTAGTTGAGACCGCAAATAAAAACAACTTTCATAACCAAACTAAATTCATTTTATATTTACAAATTTTATATAAATCTAGTTTATCGAAGAAAAAAATCAGCCAAATTATAAGAATTTGAAAAAATATTGGGTTATAAAACCAAATATATGAATCTAGAAACTATGGGATCCCTACAAATTTATTGTGTAAATCAAATGTAAATTCGATAGCAAATGTTCTATTGTTAACAAAACTAAAAGTGAGTACGTGTAGCAAGGTTGATTATCACAAGGAGGAAGCACAGATAAATGATATATTATTAAATCAGACAAATTGTTGATAAGAAGCACTGAACAACATTGATTGAAGTGTAAAGTTCGTTGCTTCAATTACTCCACAGAAATTTGAAAATCAGTCATGTGATATCAACTCCTTTAAAAAAAGCAACTGATGCATTCGAGTGTTGCCAAGTTGTAATCACATAAAACAAGAGTTTATTTTTGTCATGCATGCACGTGTAATCGGACAAACAATTAAGATTTACTTGTGCTTCTGCTTATATTACAAAATCACTTCATCTCTATTCAGCAAATAATGCTTAAATTAATTTATGACTGGTTTGCCTTAACCTTAATTCGAATTAAAACAACAACAGCACACAAATTAAACAACAACTAACTTAGTAACCAGGGTGGTCACAACATTTTCAATTTCCCTGACTTTTTTCTAACTAAAATTTAATGCATATCAATTTTTTTGTCATAATGAAAAATAAAATAACAATTGCAATTAGAAGCTTGGCAAAACACTAGATTTGGTTACATTTCTAGCTGGATTAAAAAATGTTTGAAAGTAAATTTGAATAAGGAATTTGGTGCTGCTGAATTTTATCAAACAAATTTCAAATAATAAAAAAAAACAGTATTATCAACCTCAACATAACTGCTGCTTGTTATACAGGCATTTTGCTTTTATTTGGGAAAATTTCCCTGACAACTCACACATTTTCCTGGCATTTCCCTGACTTCCATGATCACTATTTTCCCCTGACTTCCTGACCTGTGGCCACCATGGTAACATAAGTTGTCAGCTCAAACATTTTCAACTTTTCATAAATATTCGAATGATGTAACAGACAGGATTATTAAACAAATCACATTTTTCATACATCACGTTGATTATAGCAGCTAATTAATGTGTCAAATTGAAGAGGAACTTCAATTAGGGTAGAATTAAAGTACATCGCTTTAATTCCAGCGCCATGAAATTACAGCAATTAAATTATGCAGTGCCCTAGATCAAAAAAAGGTTTTATAAAAATTATATATGGCACAGTGGAAACTTATGTGAACAGTTTATTAAATATTAGTAACACGGGTGCCTCACTTGGTTACGTGAAAACCCAATATGCAAAAATCATGTATTACCATCAGGGTAAGGGGAATTTCAAAGAACTAATCATGTTTGCATGCTGGGTTTTACACAGCCTACTGTATATACCTAATACCAATATCAAATACGGCGACTACACATATCATACCATAATCTATGTTTATTACTTTTATCAATTAACGTTGTTTTCAACTGAATGTTTATTGTTCAAAGTAGGCGCGAGGCAGTCTGTTAAACATTTGAAGCCATCAATCATATCTTCAATGATAAACTCTGTTGATAACATTTACACAATTAAAGTTCAAAGTCTTTGAAAAAACCCAGCTTTCCTTTAATTTACTGATAGAGATACTCCCTAAATTTAGAAATAATCTGATGTTTCAAGGTGTGTTTTGGACAATCTGTGCAGCAACATCACGTATGCCATGCTGTGGTCCTCACGTAAGATAATAGTTTGAGAAAATTTTAAAGTGCAATGTCAAGAGATTTGTCAAAATGATAAATATGGCCATAGATCTTCAAGAGCAAATTTGTTATTAGTGTACCAAGTTGGCAATAAACAATTACAGATGGTTCTGGGATAAGACTACCCTCAAACTTCTTTAATTTCATAATGTTGTGCAACGCTCTGTTAAACATACTATTTAATTGTCAACTATGAAACATGTGCTGATTGTGCAGAAATGTCATAGTTTCTCCAGAAATAAGAATTTCCCCGTATTTTCCAGTTTTTAAAACAATTTAATTTCCTACCAAAAATATGATAATATAAGCAACAACTTCTTGTCTTCCTATAGGCCTATAGATCAAGCTGTAAAAACACAATTTAAAATGTGCACCAAATGGTTTGGTTTCCACTTTTTCCAGCCAAAAGCACCTTTAATTCAACTTGGGATCACTACTATTACAACGATTTTTTCCTAGCCATATCTGATTTAAAAGTTATAAATAAAATTAGTTTTTTTTAGAATCTTAGCGAATGTTCGTGATTGTTGTAAGAGATGTCGTAAGAGTTAGACACCAAGTAAACAAAATAGCAAATTTGTAAAAAAAATGTAACTGCATGGTGTAGACGAAAAGTAAATTGCTGAAAAAGGGTCTATCCAACTATAAATTCTCTGAACAATCAATGAAACAACGACATATTAATTGCGGCAAGAGAACTTTGTTCGCTATTGTTTTAGGAAATACTCCATTACAAATGTCACGGTTTTATTGAACAAAACCAGTTTGCTGTGGTTGGCATATTACACACCCAGCAGCACAATACAATCTGGATTACATAAACTGCAAATCAAACAAATGGTAAGTGTACATGTACTGCATCATTCTTATCAAAAAACAACTTGCACATCTAAACTAGAACTGGATGAAACTAAAATTTGTAGGAAGAAACTGCCTTCTGAAAAATCATGAATTTAGCTCTTGGGTATTTTTTTTCCATTGCAAAATACTTAGATTAACGTTTTTTTCTTTCATAATACAAAATACATGTATATACATGTACAGTGTAACAAGTACTTCTAATCCAGGAAAATACATTTTCCTTTTCTATGGGGGTAGTAATCCAAGGTTGTAAAATCCTACAAACAATCAAATGGCCTAAAACCAGAAGAGGAAGGTAAAGGAGGGGGGGGGGGGGGTCATAAATAACATGTCCTAATTCAGGGCAAGTACAGCCAGTAAATGGGTTCAAAACAACAGGAAATACTAAGAAAAACAAGATAACCCTCAACCCTTTTTATGTGTTGTAAAAAGTTGTGGGTTTTAGCAAGCCAATTTTTGGGGTCCTATTTCTTGGGACTTTTGGTTGTAACTTAAGAAACTGCAGTAAAAATAAGTCCTTCAAACTTAAAATCTTATTTAAAGAAGAATTTTTAATTAAGTAGATATTTAAATTAATGAGACTAAAATCCCGATGTAATTTCCCTGAATTTTCCAAAATAAGTCACTGAAGTGAGTACATTATGTCAGGTTCATCCAGTTTCCCTGACAAATCCAGGTTTTCCAGATCTGACATGTTAACCATGTCCATAGTTGCAAAAAACCTGATATTTTCAATAGCAGACGAGGTAAAGATTCTGGATCAAAATTATAAAAACACTAGCATAGTAGACCAAGTACATGTAAGAGAGACTTGGACCACCTCGGGCCATATTATTTAGCATATTCAAATTTCGCCCTGCATGTCTAGCTTTTATTTAGTTGTTTTACTGCCCAGAGGGTTAATTTCCAGAAGGGGGGAACAAGATTTTGCAAGCCAAGGTCAAGCAAAGGACGTTGGAATTTCAAAGCAAAATCAATATTTTTAAGCATCTGAATTTGGACAGGATAGCAAGGATTACAAAAAATACATGTAGGAGTATGCAAGACCGAAAAACACATCATATGCATTCATTGATACTATACGCTGACAAATTCGCTACATGTACTGTATATATATTTTGGAAAAAATACAGAATTGGGTGAAGGCCAGCTTCCCAACAAAATCAAGTGCTGCACAAGTACTAGTACATTACATGTATTGTAAAACAAGTTTTTATGAATACCAAAGCTTACTACTAAAGCTAAAGCTATTTCACTCACCCTTTGCTTTCAAGACTTTGGGGAACTACACGTAAAAGTTAACCTACAAAATCAAGCTGGTCTACCAACATCTTTTTGGTCTTTTTATAGCTTTGCAGGGATAAATTTAAGATAGGCACTCAAGACATATACTGTAACATTCTTGGGTTATAATTGTACATGTACATTATATGTACGTTTAGAAAAGGTAGCCATAAAGTCTTTCTCTGCAAAAATATAAATTTTCGAATACAATCATTAATGTAACTGGAGAATCATCAGGTTTAGCTTCGGGTCACACTAGGCTGGAAACGCGCGTTTGGCTAGCCTGAAAACAGGGCATCGAATTTAATTTAAATTCTAGAATTATAAAATTTGCACATTAATATCTCGTGCGAAAGTTCTTTTTTAATTAAAAGCCTTGTTTGAGGCTAGACAAACGCGCGTTTTTTCCAGCCGAGTGTGGTCTGAGGCTAAATGAATTCTAAATTTAGCAGTTTAAAAAATAATTAAAACGATACCAGATGAAACCAAATATAGGCTACTGGATAAAAATAACTAAACTGTTATACAGGATTCCCCCAGAAATGTGGTTTTTCAACTTTCCTGACTTTTCCGGGTTTTAAAACAATTATCCTGACTATCCTGACGACTAACAAATAAGAAATATGAAATAAAGTCTTAACAAATTATTGCCTTAAATTTACACTAAGCAAATGACAAACTTGGGATCACTTGAATTACAACAGTTTTTTTTTTATTGTCTAATCTGATTTAAAAATGATAACAATTTTTTTTTTAAAAAATGGTGTAAAAGCTATAGATATCAAAATGGGAATTCCCCATTTATATAGATTGAACGCGCCATATCTAGACTAATATAAACTGGGTAAGCATAATCAAAAGCAATTTTTATATGAAGAATTGCCTTGACTTTTTTAAACTTCCTTGACTTTTCCAGGTGTAGCCAATTTCCCTTACAATTCCAGGTGTTATTAGTCTGGGGGAACCAAACCTTAGCTTTGTTATCATTCAAAATGAACGACTTGTTCACTTATAGAATGAGTATTGAAATCCTAATATACTAAAGGCAGTACATGTAATTTCCGTCTGTCTGTCCGAGAATCTGCCCTCTACGTCACTTTCACAGATGCGCCATCTAGCGGTACAAAGTGCATTCAACGAC
>JAQGCC010000797.1:0-30036 GCA_034698905.1 Xestoiulus laeticollis
TATACATTCTAGGGTATAATTCCTTCAACCTTTAAGGCACTATTACAGTATTATTTACGGAATTTTTTAACAGTGTACATGTATCTTAATGCACAAATTTGCTGATACGTTCCTGTTCTGATTTTATTATATAAATGATGATTCATGATGAATTCTTTGAATGATTCTTAAGAATCGTAATCGTAATAAGTTAAGATATTGCAAATATATCAGATATTATAATGTTGAAATCGTGTATTTCCCCCTCAATTATTTCTCGATTTGTCCAAATGGCGAGCTGTTAAAAGATCTTTAAGAGGTGCCCAAGATCGGGGGTTTGATTTCTATTTTTGCGCATTTTGTAAGTTTTGTCGAGGGTTGGGTGGCTGGCCTAGCAATTTTCTTGAAAATTACAAGCGAGTCGCGCAACAATAGAAAACAAGTACAAAGCAAAGCACTTGACGAAATTATCAATAATAATAAGCTTCCTTTGGGTAAATGCCATGATTATGCCTTTGTCAATTGAAGGACCACCTTTCATTTTCTCGCCAAGTGCGTAATTAGGCCATTTTAACTCCCTATTTCTGCGGAGGATTGCGAAAAGTGGAGGACGAAGCAAAAGGCCCTTGAATGCAACGGATTAGCGACAATAGGCGTGTAATTGCGATAACACTTCGCTCAGAAATGATTTGTTTTTTATCCTCCGTCCCCTTAACACTCGACGCACCCACCACCAAATTGGCAATATAGCCCGCAATTTCGTTTTCTAAAATCTACCAGGATTTGGGGATTCTCAAGAATGTTAGCAGGGTGATAAGCTACACACTGGCAATGGGCTCGAGACAATTTGAAAAAGTACACACTGGTGTAAATTAAACTTTTTATTCTATCCTTATTACTCAACAATCTCATCATCGTGGACAATATAGGTTAAAACTTCTTCAAAGATGATCGATTAAGATAACATTGGAGGAGATGTTAATTTTGCCATTAGCCACTTACACGAATTCTATTTTGTGCTTGACGAATTGGAAATCGGTCATTTTCTGGCAGGACAGAAATGCGTCAAATGTATATAAGCTCCGTTAATTAATCACTGGGGCATTCAGTTTCTAAGTTTTAGTCGCATCAAAATACGGAGTCGTGTAATTTAGGATAAATATCTAGCCGTTGAATTGCATGTATTTCATGTCTTAGGCAAAATGTAATTCGTGATTTGGGCTACTTCCACAAAAACTGCTTTAGCAATTATTGTACATGTATTATAACATGAGTTTTTAAGATATTGCTTGCTTGCCTTTTTTAAAACTAAAGTTGGTGCTCGTATACAGTTGCTTTATATGCATGGGTGTGCCAATTTTTTTTTGCTTTATGTATACATGTACATGTACATGTAGAAGGTTTTTGTGTTGCATTTGCATGGGTGGTGTTTTTCTGTAAATGTACACCTGGTGTTTTATTTGTGTTTTTTACATTTAATTTGAATCAGATTCTGATCTTTTTTAATTTTTTTTATTCTTGGCAAATTTTTGTTCTTGCCGAACGTAATTACAATCGAGTTGTATTTTTCAGCTGAAACTACTTCTATGGCAAATGATTGGAGGTGGTGCCTCGAATGCAGATTCCCTCGCTGCAAATGGGATGAAGCTCAGGAATATTTCCGTTCACATTAAGTTCATTATGTTCCTTGAAATTTATATTGCCATATACACTTCGCCTTGTTTTCAATTTTTCATGTTGTACATAGGAATGATTTTGACACGTATTTATGATGCGAACGAAAGAGGACACGAAAAATGGTATTAACTTTACTAATTCATGATTTTTAAACTTACTTTGTTTGGTTGCACTTGTACAAGTCCATCCAGTATTAAAAAAGCTTTTAAATTATTGTAATAAGTTAAATGCCGATATTCAGAGGGTCCCATAATGAGCCTTTATTATCAGATGTGTTTTATCATGTCGCCCATATGATTCTCAAATACGAAAATTTAAATTTTTTTGACCAAAGAAATATGGCTCATATTGTTCATTGATTTTTTAATCTATATTGTCAACAATTTTGTAAACCGAATCAATCAATTTATATCGAAATATTTGTTTGCTTATAAGATTGGGCATTTTTTTTCCAAATGCAACTTGTGCATGTATAGAATTTTTTTGTTTAATCTCATTTTTTTTTTGGTCTTTTTGAAATGATGACCAAACCAACCGTAAGACTTTTTTCTATCAGCTAATGCAACTATGAATAATTTATTATTGGTTATCTATCGCTACGATGTCAATCGTGCGAGTGAGCAATCAAGAAACTGTTGTGACCTATTTTTACACATCTAAATCGTATTGTCCAGATGCTTTCTTACTGTAGAACATCTGTGGGCTTTTTAGAGATTTGTAAAGAAGACCATGGCTAGTAGTGGGGCATTGAGATAGCAGGAATTGTGCATTTTGTGCTAAAATCATGATTTAAGGAACAGAGCATGTTGAATAAGTATAAAACTGATTTAGATATTGAGGCAGATATCTGTTCCAAAAATCAAGCTTTTGTTACAAAATGCACAATTATTTGCTTATCTGCCCCACTAATCAGATGGGAACCCTTTGAAATTTTAAATGGGGACCTCAATTTTTTTTGGTGTAAATTATGAATTTGCACTTTAAACATACACTGTAGTAAGTTTTGTCTAACAAAATTGTTTTTCACATCATATTAGATTTGCATCTTGCAGGTTTTCTTACTGGCTCTGCCCCCCATCATTACAGTGACATCTAGACGATGTGTAAAAAAAGTTTAGACATTTTTAGAGCAGATTCATAATCTGCAAAAAATGATAGGAATTTTCAAAAAGGGGCTCTTCAGGGGCCAGTTCACACGTACTCCAATATCTAAATCAGTTTTATATAAATTCAACCAACATATGTTCCAAAAATTATGCTTTTATCATAAAATTCACAATTATTTGCTTATCTGCCCCACTATAGAGAAATAAATGCTATTTATATTATTTAGGCACAAGAGTTCAGTTAAATTTTGTGAAATAACAGAATTCTAACCTGGAAAATATCATTTCTGTTGGATTCAGCATGAATAAATCCTCTTCAATTACTGACCATAAAAATGTTTACATTATCTATACTTCCCTTATAAAAACATTGCTATTTTGGTACTTTGAAAGTGGTATCTTTGATGAGATTGTTGGTGTAAAATACAAGTTCTTCAATCCACATACATTAAACCAAATACTCCACCTTTTTTCATTTCCTATTTATTGTTTTGACCCCAGCTCGATAAACGATAGGTCATAGCTATATTTGCAGTATCCTGTTGGATTCATCTGTTATTGCCTTTTTTGCATCGGTCATATATTGGCCATTTGGCCATTGTGGTTTTATCCATTCATTTACACTCCCCATTGCCATCCTCTCGTTTTCATCAAGAAAGGGGCTGTAACCGAGATTATTACATGTTTTCGAGGGTGCTGTAAGATGGTCATTGCTTTTTTCTGCAAATTGTCCTTTCTGGCTCCCTGTTTGCTGCTTAATTCAGCTTCACTGGCGATGACCCTTCTGTTTGACGCAATCAAAATGCACCGACACAACAAATTACGAGCTCCATGTGTCAGAGTTTAACCTTCTGTTTGAACTTTCAATCACTTTTGCCTTTCGAGTGCTTTTGTTGAGTAGTGCTACTGAAAATGAAAATGTTGGCTTTGGGATCATTACTTACACAAGTCTTGGATTTAATAAGCAATGGCTTTTTTGTAGGGAATATCAATTGGAATTGTATTGGGAAAGACGAACATCACATAATTGCTTTACCATTTCAGGATTTAGCTTACTGTATTGCTTTTTCTTATTTAGCCTACAATGTTAAATTTATCAGAAATATACCAGGGTTTTTAGTTTTTGAAATGTCGATATTTAAGTAATTGCATAATGCAGATTTTCAGTGTTATTGAGCTATTAAAGCACACGTTTATATTATCAATAACCTATTTTTAATTTGAAATGCACATTTAGTATAGTGATGTCTGAAAATCTTTAAATATAGTTCACCAAATTTGTATATGCATCAATAATTTTAAATTCGTCGTTGTAAACGTAAGGAATTTCAAACATACCTTAATTTAAACATAGAATATAATTTCATATTCGAGCTCTAATTATTTGATATTTATTCGTGCTTTTACAAAAATAAAATTATCCAATCGAGCATCGGCGAAAATTAAATTTTTTATTTCTTAATACACCAAGTTTATTTTGCTGTTTTTAACGAAAATTCTTGATTTTGGTTTTGAGAAATTTTTCTAACTGTTTAAAAATATAAACACGATATGCTGTGTGATAATGTAATATAGTGCTGAATAAGTCCTCGTGTCAATAAAACGTGTCATTTTGAAAGAAAAATATTTATTTTTATTTTATATTTTGCTTTATTTTTCAGTGCAAAGTGTATTGCAATTCTCATTGGAAAGGAGTGTTCATCTTGGCTGACAATGCGTAAGTGGACATTATTTTATTGTTTTTAATCAATTTTTAGCATTACGTTTAACTATAATTTACATGTAGAAGGATTACTTTTTTCTTTTTGTATGATTAACTCATGTAGGCTTATAGAGAATTGTGCCTATGTTAGTCAATTTTTTTTCTAATGAATTGCTATTTTTTTGCCCTTAATATCGCTTTTAATTATTCGGTCTCATAAGTAAGACATGGCGAATGGGGAATAGACTCCCTTAAAGTTGATACATGGTAAGCCGTGGTCCTCCTACACTGTTTTTTTAGCCATTTTTTCTAGTCTATGGTAAGCTTTCGTCCCTAGCCGAAACTTGGCAGTATAGGAATATCCTCGTAGGCAATATTATCCCGATGAATGTTTGATGATATTTTCATTAAGATATTAGAAAAGCGTGGTGGCTGGATTAGGGTGGGTCTCCTGAGGACCACATAATGGAGGCTGGGGGTAACGACGTTGCGCATGCCGGCCAATTCCCCCAGGGGATTTGCAATGGGGAAGAAATGTTCTATGTATGTGTGTACTTGTATGGGAAAGTACGAGTGGGCAGACCCCACATACGAGAGCAAAAAATAGGGAGAGACTGCTTGGAAATGCAAGTTTGGGGAGGGAAGGCACACCCTTATTGATATTCGCTAATGATGAGGTGTGAATTATAGATTTACACTAGCACACGCGTTCCGTCTACCCTCTTCTGTATCCTTCAAAATTACACGTATTGTCTTTGACGTGGAAATTGCACGGCTCCAGGGAGGTGTTTTTGTTGCTCAATTTTCTTCTTGTCCATTCTCGAAGCTATACGTTACTTCTGGTACGATGTGGCACATTCTTTAAAATAACTGGTATTCTTATGCTGAAAGCATGTACTTTAGTTTGGACATGTGTAACAAGGTCAATCAATTGAATTGGTTATCGTTTATGGATTTAGTAACAGCAATTTCATAGATTAACTTTATGAGTTGAAAGGTTTTGTAATACATATACATGTATGTAGACTCGGTATTACGAACGAATGACCCATCCCCTTGGCGTTCGTTAAATCAAGAGCAGACTAAATGTTGTTAGGCATTTTCAGTCTTCAGGATAGTCAGGGGAAAACGTTTTAAATTATTTAAAATTCAGGGAAGTTGAAAATTTCTTTTCTGTGAAATAAAATTTTAGTTTAAAAGTGTTGGTGCACCTTGACCCTGCATTGGTGAGGCTTGTTTGGTGTATCATGAGAAGAAAAGAGTTGAAAAACACGGTCGAGCATGGAGACACTAAAATAAACTCGAGATAACAAACAAACAAATTTATTCAAATCAGTTTCTCTGTGTTTTATATTTTTCTCACAACTTACTTTAAGTGGTCTGAATATCCGATGGGGGTATAAAAGGTCTGTCATAAATTTCACGGGCAATGCAGTTTTCGCTGCAGCTGTTTTTAAACTTATCAAATCTGCCATTAAACCCTCCGTGTTATTTGTTGGCTTTACTGGGGATCTCGAAATAAGACAAATTGGATATTCACGAGATGTGTCCTCCTTTCGTGTGACTTAAATGCAATTCGGCTGAATTATTCGTTTGCCTTTTGAGGGTCCTCACTTTGATGACTTTTGGCTGAAGAGATGTTAAGCGTAGTCATGCAGACCGTGAGCCTATAAAATGTCCATAACACGGGCAATGGCAGGACACTGCAATCTAGGAAATTTACAACGCCGTTGCGCAATGGTCAGTTGCGGTCATCTTGACCAGAAGCACCACTCATAATCAGTCGTTATATCCTCCGATAGCATTGGACCTTGCTCTATAAAAAGCAATGCAATAAGGGAAAATGCATTCGAGCCTATTTTCGGAATGAAGGGATTTCCCAATATATAATGCAATTGTATACGAGTAGATTGACGAGATGGGAACTATAGACGATGACTATTTGCATCTTTAGTGCAGAAGCACTTGGAAATTTTGAGATAGAATGAGTTTGTGTTGACTACATTGAAAGAATGTCAGTTGGCAACACTGAATGTCATTCCGTTTGTTTGCAAACTGTTTATAAATATATAGTGATCGTGATAACGATTCCCTTCAAGAAGAATGGTGTAAAATCCTCTTCAGACTGTTCAAATAATCTAATGGTCTAAGAAGGAAATGGGTTGTGTTGTAGACAATACAGGAAACCTGTGAATAGCGCATCCCATTGGGGCCAAACCATAGGTGCGTTACTTGTATAGGGTGAGTGATATTTGCAGGTTCAGTTAAAGTGATGACTATACACACCCATGACGACTGTGAGGGTTTGCTACTTCCAGGTATACTATTGCACTATATAGAGGGATGTCATTTGCATATGTCGCTGTGTGTAGTTTAACAACACTGCCTGGAATACCTGGAAAAGGGATTAATTTTTTAAAAAATTACAGAAATTCAACGCAAATAACAACATTTGCTTTCTCCTTTTAATTCATTTTTAACATTATTTAACGTAAGTAAAAATAGGAATCTGGTTTGCACAAGTTTGTTTAAAGAAGTTTGTGAATATTCCCACAACATGCATGGGTAGTTGTTATAGGCATGCTATTGAATTTTCACTTTTCAGTGAATAGTCAGGGTAAATTACTTTAAAAACTTTCTTGCACTTCTAGCTCCAGTGATTACTAATACATTGTATTACTTTATCCAAACTCTGTTTGCTAAATTTGACATCCATATACGAACAATGTAAGAGTATAGCATGCTAAAATAACATGCGACCATGTCCACGTGTAAAAACACGTGAAGCCACATGTTTAAAAGCCAAAGTTTGCAAGTGTAAATGTATCGATTAGTTTGAGGAGAATGTAGCAAATGTAAATAGAGGTTTTGACAATGGATTCGCTTTTGTGTATTGTGTAAACTGCGTTGTTGGCCGTTGGATGGTAGATGTCGCTGGCGTCGCTCGTTTCCGGAAGTTCCTCTGATGGAGGGGAAGTGTGTCCCGTGTGCACGCTCAGGTCGGCTTTGTGCGTGACAGTTACATGAGAAATCACTCTCGGCAAGTTGCAACTCTAGTGGTTTCCCATTAATAATTCATCGACGCTCGCCTTTTCCCTCTCGTCTTTTTTTTTGTGAGGATATGGCTGCTCTTGAGTTTTATGGGGAAGTCGATATTAAGGGGGGTTGTACATAGGGGCACTCGAACATCGCCATCCTCTCATTTATACATTGATACGTGTGCGACATCGAAACATCCCCTCCCTCCTCCTCAATACCCGAACAAGACCATTTGCATTGTGTGGCCACGCTCCGAAGCAAAATCCTCCGGTTTGATATGGATATTGCCTAGCTCCAAATTTGTTTTAGCATTGTGCATCGATGCGTTTTTAGAGAAGATGAAGATTTTGGGAAATCCAGAGGCCAACCCCTGCATGGATTGCATTGGGAATTTAAGCGAGGTTTTCCAGTACCAAATCAGTTTCCGAGAAACGTTTGCATTTAAAGTGTTGAATGAACGGGAAGATGTTGAAATGAAGCTCTTAGAGAAATGAGACATGGTACAAAGAGTTTAAAAGCCTACTGTTAACAGTCTGTTAATCCGGCGTTCATACATCATGGGTTGAACATGTACTACACACGTGTTTTGTGTCATACATAAGCGATCGAGTAACGAATAACCCTGGTCACGTTTTCTGTTTTGCTTTGACGAAATAAAAATAGGACATGTTCCTGGTAAGATGAGCAATGCATGAAATGAAGATAAAATGCATGACATCGCCAAATTTAAAGATAAAAAATTGTATTTTTGTTTACCAGAAATGGCAATGCATCCGGAAAGGCATTTGAACATGTAAATGAAGCGCTGTGATAGGACTCGGGGCATTCAGCTTTTTAATTGCAGTCAGGTCAAAAACAGTGCCACAAGCTTGAGGATCTATATATGGCCTCTGAATTGACGTCACTAGTATTTAAACATGGTCCGACGACGAAATTCGTGACCGGGACTATTATACCGTAAATTACAAGATTAAACCCCGATACGTTCACGAGTGGGATTGCTAACGAACTCCAGTCTCGAATAAACCCCGGGTGTTAAGGGATGTGAAATTGTTTTCTCTGTTTTTGTCCGCTCTTAGTATATATTTTATTCCATAAAACGTACTAGCAAGACATGTACTTCCATGGTACATTGTATAACCAAGAATATTGCACAATTACAGTAAAACCTGGTAAAGTGAGCATGCAACTATGCACATGTAGTGACCACTTATCATAAATTGGTTTTAGTGCATACATGTATGTTTTCCTTCATAAGAATTGCCTGTATACTACATGTATATATATACTGTGACCGAATTTGGCCATTTTTTGGGTGGTCATCTTCAGCATGTTTAACTGTAGTTTAGAGAACATGGCAACATCTCCTTGTTTTTCGTCTCGGAGGTCATATTCCATATCGTGCTCGCACTCTTCGTGTTTTCATTTTCCCTCCGCACTTTTCATAGTGTGATAGCAGAGAATTAGTGGGTGTGATATAATGGCTGCCATGCAGAGGTTCCAACATTTCAAGCCATGGAAGATTGCGTGGCACACTGCCATTCGCTGCATGGAGGTCCAAAGTAGGCCTACTTCTGCTCCATCAAATGTATGCGTCTCCATGCACGGTCGGCTTGCATGCACGAAAATCATCGTGGTATCGAGTGTGCACTTAGGAAAATTGCTCGACAACCAATGAAGGCCTAAATGTTTGGGAGATGAAAAATAGACGATGGATCGGACGAAGAAATATGGCGAGTCGGGGACTTCTTCCTTAGACATTATATGCTGAGTTATTTGCTGTTGTCAACCGTAAAAGGACTCCGCAAATGCTATTTATGATATGTGTACGGGTCACTCGCTCGCTTTTACATTTATTTTTTGCACAAATGAAAAAATTGCTAGATTTATAAAAAATGCTTTAGCCATTTTTTCTCCACACAAACAACTTAATTTAAACATTTCAAGTTTAATATTGCATCCTCCTTAATTAATGAAGGACAAGCAGGGTGTCCAGTTTGGAAAATATACTTGAACTTTTCAGCGCAATTTTTAACAATGCATGTACTTGAAATTTGAGTTAAGCACCATGTGATGCTGGAATTTCTTGTTCGCATTGGGAAATTTATATTATTCGGAAAGATCATATAACAAATACAGTACTACTTTTGTAAAATGATCCACTAAAGGTGACCACCTCAAAATGGCACTTAGTTGGTCACTGTACACACGTGGTCACTGTGATTGGCTGGGTGGTATTAGAAGTATTAGGGTTAAAACAATGTGCAAGCTGACTCCTATGTCACTCCCCTTTATAGGGCACGTGTATTTCCCTTTTCACCTCAAATTTCTTCTTAAAGGGATTTCCCCTTCCAATTGTCTAAGTTCTTGCTAATGCAGATTGAACATGGTCACTTTATTATGTACATTGTCAATGAAAAAGTTGCAAAAGAGATGGCATACCTTGGTCACTATACACAATAGACAGGTGGTCACTAGGCAGATAATTTCTTTGAAGGAAAACATGCACTAAAACCAATTTGTGAAAGGTGGTCACTTTCAAAGGTTTTACTGCATATGCACATATCCATCATGTTTAGATAATTGGTCGTAAAAGAAAGTCCTTGAAAATTTAAGAATCGTTGAAATGTATTTGAATTTTTTCCAGAAAAATTATATACAAGACACTCTAACAACCTTTGTGTTAACATGTGGTTTTAATGCCCACTAGATGGCAACCAGCTTGGTTATTCGTGTTATAATGTTAAAAGGAAAAGATAAAATATTATCGCCACTGTGCTGCATCCTGCATTATATGCAATGAATTGTTAGTCAAACATTCGACTGATGCATTTTTAAGTACTTTATTTTATCTCGGCAGCAGGCTTTCCATTTAACATTTTCGAGTGTCTTTCTGAATTCTGGCTCCATTTTACCTGTCACAACCTGTTGACCAACCTGTTTCCTGGAAGTATAATTGCTATATAACAAACCGAGGTTTTTGCGCTTTATAGGAAGCTTATTTTTATCAAAAATCGGAAATTATATCAACATTTGCTTTACGTAGTATTCCACTTTGCTTTTTAGCACTGAACTAATAGCTGATTATCCCTATAGAATGTTTTATGACGATGGAAACTTGTATAAAACATCTTGATTTATAAAAAAAAGATTTAACTTTATAAAAATTAAAAATGTTTAATAAACATTATTAAAATGCGTTAATTTGTGCAATTTATTTTTATTTTGAGCACACAATTTTGTTTTAATTTTTTTTAGTAAGCGAAGATGTGTAAAACATTGGAAAAATATCCAATAATATCTTTTTTATAAAAAAAAAACCTGATTTATCCAGAAGATAGATTGATAAACAGTGAGCTGTAATAATGCAAGATAGTTGCTTTGTCATCCCTTTAAAAATGGCATTGTTCACGAAATTAAATTATTAAATATGTATATGTATGGGCAAACGAATGATGCCATTTTTGATGAAGCTTGACGGAAAGTTTGGACATTATTGGATAGAAGGCAGGTTGAGCAATGGGAGAAATAGCCATTGTGGACAGTGAATCACTCGTCAATTTGTTTCAGAGGATTCAGGAAACTAAAATATGGGATTTCTGGGGGGACTAAACTGCATAGAGGGGCACAGGCGTATGACCAACAGGAAACGACGCAGATTTGTCCACTGTCCGTACTGTCGCCATTGACTGTCCGTCCAATATGGAAGTTGTCTATCGAATGACGGGAAACCGCAGTTGGACTTCCGGCATCGACCAGAGCTCAATTGGCCGAAGGAAGCTGTGCATCAAGAAATATGGGACTATAACAGAATATGTCAGTTATAAAGCTCAAAGTTCTCACTGCTATTTTGTTAAAATGGTACTCTATTGCATGATACTACTCTTGTCATGTGTTAGGGTTTCCATAGGAATTGTCAGGGAAATTGCATGGGTAGGGAGGAAGAAGCTTTTTTGTAACACTTTTTGTAAAAAAAGTCTTAAGCTAAGACTTTTAGCCCAAAATGTCTATGACTCAGTCTAAATTTTAAAATTTCTGGAGTAACACATTTGGTAACCAGACCACTTGTGAAACCACGTTTTCGGACGTTCTATGACGTTGCAATGAATATTCTATCTTAAAAATGGAAGGTCACCGTTATCGTCTTAAGGGAAAAAAGCTAAGAAGCAGAATTATTTCACTTTCATATTAGTTTCACGTGAACATTGTAAGCGTTAATTGTGTGGGTCATTTCAGAATAAACCAAATTTATTTTTCGCAATCATTTTTGAATAACACTTCTTCTTTGCATTTAGTCCTCATTTTTAAATTCACGTGTCATGTTTCACATTAAATCAGGGGTAGTCTTCAAAATAAAATAATTGCAGCTTTGTTTTCCCCATTCATATTAGATCAGGTAAAAATAATATTCTTAAGAATGTAGGACACTTTTTACATAAGAGATTTAATTTTTTGGTAAGACCCCTTTAGTTTGGGTGCAACCCTGTTTTTTTTTCTATGGGGAAGTTGAATTTGTTAGCCACTTATAAATGGTCGTTGGCAGTAAACAATGCGTGTCTAGAGGAGCATCCTCCATGGAGGATAATGTTCCCATAACCTTCAATTTCGTTGTAAATCCAGTCCACACGCCCTGGTCCATCTCCTGTAGCATGAAATGCATGTTTCGTGACCTGTATATACACGTACTTTTAACACGAAACTTCTTGAAAGGGGAACCGATTGCTATAGTTGTTGTCTCGTGACACGACACGCGTGTATCTGTTTCCTATGTAAATGCCAATTTAGCCGTGTTTTTTAAACCCACGATATTCACTTTTTGCATAAAACACCGTTGTCAATAATAACTGGAAATATCGTCCGGTGGCGTGCACTCTGTCATTATATTATTTTCGCCTAAAGTGAATAAGTTCAACCTTTTCTCGTTGGCGTGAATTGTGTACTCTGCGAAACAAGATGGATGACGCACGCGCACGATACCCCCTGCCAAGTTGATAAATTAGCCAACAAAAGTGATATTAACGCTCGAATTATTCTCCCTAACTTCCTACGATTAGTCCTTCCTCAAATAGGCTTATTTTCGGGAAAATTACGAGTAATTTTGACTTTGTTTGCCACCAGGAGACCTGCGTGTAGCTAAATAAGTGCGATTTAAACCGTGATGTAATTTACATCACTAGATGGCGCTTTTCAGTAACCCTTTATGTTTTTATTGTTGTAAGTCTGTCTACTCTATAGGTTCGGTCACGAATTCTATTTTTATCTAAGGCAAAATAAAAATCGGACAAATTGTTTAAATTGGTTTCCATGCTTACGTGCCAGAGTGACGTCATTGCATCATGTGGCTGTGTGTTTTGACGGGACTGAAATTTAGACGCTGAATGCGTGCAGTTTTTTTAACAGCGTTTCAGTTCAATGCCATTAGTATAGGTGGCATTCCCTTTTATTTGTAGTATACATTTTTTTTAATTTGGCGAGGTCACGCATTTTATCCACTGTGCGCATAATGCACAAATTTATCTTGCTGAAATTTGCGCGAGAAACGTCATTTCAGCCTGCGGGGCTATGTGTTTTAACGTGGCTGAAATTTAGAACAATGTCATTTTAAGTAGCATTCCCTTTTATTTCTTATTGACGAGGTCACGCACTTAATCCACTGGGTGCAAAATGTTCAAATTAATCTTGTCAGGAATTTCTCCATTTTTCTTCCTCTTAAGAGGAGACAGAATTCGTGACTGGAGCTACTATGTTGCTAGAGAAGTTTAGACGAAATAAAAATCGAACGAATTGTTTAAATTGTTTTTTAAGTTAATATATGCTTCAGTGCCTTCATTTCAGCGGATTAATATTTATCCTTAAACATGCATGCGAACCTATATTTTGGCTTAGCTAAATTTGGCGTGGTCACGCGTTTCACCCACTTGGCATTTATCTTACCAGGAATTTTGTGCTATTTTTATTTTATCGAAAGCAATATAGAAATCGGGGCAAGCTAATATTATTTTGTAAAACGTTAGCTTTGCCTTTCATATCTGGTGTTATCAGTGATTGCATATGTTCAGGGGCGTTTATGGTTTAATGTATGCTGCTCCCTCTAGTTTTTCAGCCTTAGAATAATTCATACATTACATGTACATATATGTATTATTTTCCATTTTTCGTTGCAAATTAAAATTAGCTTTTGATTACCTACATAAACAGTTTATATTCCATGCAAGAACTATAATTTTGTTGTTTGACCAGACCATTTCTAATCTGCATTTTACTACATTTTATAGTTTCTTAAATTTCAGTTTGCCATTTACATGTACTTCTCTTCCAACTTTTGAATCCTGAATTAATCGATATTTGTCTCGACGCAAACTGCCTTACCCTTTATATATTTTCCGAAATTTTATCCAATTTTTTTTTTCTTCAATATTTTCTCATATGGTATAGTCCAACCATTTGCTTTCGGGCAATTTCTTTTGAACTTTTTTTTTGTATTTTTCTCCAATAAGATCGATCGCTCCATGTCCGTCTCCATGCTTTTAAGTCCATTGCCGTATTTGGTATCGACTAAGAACGCCCCCTTACTTAATGTTTAGTGCGCATTCGCCCTAAGAGAGATTCGGCTGCCTTTGGTCCATTGCTGAAAGACGCCAGATTTTTCACTGGCCATTACTTAAGACCCTCGTATCGATCCACTTCTATGTTGAGGGATGAAATGGGGGAAGTCGAGGGGGGTGGTTATGGATTGTTTTTCTTGCTTACTCTTTTCCTAAGGTTCCAGTCCATTCTCATCATAATCCTTTTCATCATCCGAACCTTTTGCTTTTCTCCCGATTTTGCATCGATGCTTAATATTGGAATGCCCCTCGTCTTTTCCTTATGTAGGCTATAAATACTGTTCATGTTACTGGCATCTATATTGTTATCAACTGCAATTTGCCAAGTGATGAGTCCTTTATAAATTTAAGTAAACAAATAGACAAACATACAGTGAGTGTGCAAAAATAATTTGGACACTTGTTACACCTCCACATTTCTTTATTAACGTGGTGCTGGACCAACTCTCGGATTTTTTTGAATGGTCGTGCTTTTTTTAAAAGGATAAAATAAAGTGTTCTAGGCTAAAGTTCTTGCTACATATTGTAAAGTAAAATCCGGTAAAGTGACCACCTCTGCATAGTGACCACTTTTCATAAATTAGTATTAGTGCATACATGTATGTTTTCCTTCATGAGAATTCTATGTATAGTGACCACCTGCATGTACAGCGTATATATATATACTGAATATTGACCGAATTTCGCCATTTTTTGGGTGGTCACCTTTAGCATGTTTTACTGTTATATCTCGATATTATGGGAATGGGTTCAATCGCGTGTTGTATTAAACAGTTTTTAATAGCTAAATTGTTATCATTTATCCAGCATCGTATATACAATTATACTTTAAATCCTCTTAGATTGTATAACTCAACACATTCAGTATAATACAATAAAACATATATATGACCATCAATTGGCCCTTTTACAGTAAGCACACATGTATGCATGTATCTTAGAATGACTATGTTTCAAATACTATAAGGGCATTTACAGAACGAAAAACATTTATGGTATATACAATTTTAAAATACATGAAAATCATACATGTTCAAAAGTAACCCACTACTTCCTCTCTTTCTCATAAAAATGCCCTATAGAAAACCCTCGTTGACCATATATTACTGTAATTCTACTAGACATTTAAAATATGGTCATATATGTCGCCATCTTTAGCTGTACTTTTCAACCCGGGCAAGACCAGACTTAATTTCAAAGAATGATGATGATTATATACATGTATATGACGTGCACCCATGGGTCAACAAGCTAGTTGTGATTTATTTATTTATTTGATCGACGTTCACGGTCTATTTTTTAGTACATTTATATTTGTTTTTTTATAAGTAATGGTCGTATAAGCTGTATTTTTATATACTCTCAGTACTTTTCGTTTCGATTTAGCGCTCTGAAAATCTGTTACTACTTTTTATCCTATGTCTTTTTCTCACGGTGCTTTTGTTGCCAATGAAATCGGATTACATACAATTTGCGATAAGATAAACTTCCCGATTTTGTTTGTTTTTTTACTCTATACTCCTATCCTTCCTCTCCTACATTTTTTCTGTACCTTCATGCAGCATATTTTATTAACTTATTGCCTTATATTTATATATCACATTTTCGGATTGTCTGATTACAAACTATAATGATTTTTTAATGGTCGAATTTGACAAAATACCCTCGTTGAAATTATGTATTTCTCTATAGAAATGCCATAAGTTTGGTTCGTACTTTAAGGTTATTTTTCTTGCCAAACTGGTTTTTGGAACAACTCGGCTTGTATTGTGGTGTAGAACCACAGGGAAGGGAACAAATTGAATTTCCTGCTGCGTGTCACATGACGTCAAATGCTTTTAGTCGCTTTTATGTGCACGGTGCCTCCCTCGCTTTATTTTTCCCATATTTCATCCCCTTTCCCTTTTACTTTTCCTGCATTTCATTTTCACTTTATTCCAATACGTTATGCCCTGTCTTCTATAGCTGTTTGCCTATGGATTCCATGGACTTGCTTTAGTGATGACTTAAAAATATGGCGTCTTTCAGCCGCCTTAAATACAAGCGCCATTGCCAGCCATGAATGGACGACCCTATTGGGTTTATAGAGATAGCGCCAAAGCTTTTAAACATGCAGCTTTTTTCAATGTTAAGGGCCATTCTAAACGTCCTATAAGTTAATTACATAAATTCGTGATATGCTTATTTCAATTTTTATCACATTTCCAACAAACTTTGGATAATATATCATGAATAGTACTTTTTAAGGTGTGTTTTTAACTACAGCGTTTGGTAATGCTAGCTGTTTTTCTAAATACAGTGTATACATTATATAATATGTATTTTGCACAGGGCCGGGCGTTTATAAATCATATCCTAACTTGATCTAACCTGCATGGGTTAATCTATATATCCATTTACATGTCTATATATATATATACAGTCTGTCTCATATAATTGTCTAATAATTTTATACATATATGGCCTAGCAAGCAAGTCAAGCTTTCTATGAGCCTCTCTACAGGTACTTTTTTTAAGTTCCAATAAGTTTTCAAAGTCATGCTAGGGTGAAGATAAACCCAGTATAAGAAATCAATTTGATATCAGCGAGCAATGGGAAAGTTAATGACCCTTGGCGGAAGGCGGGTCTAAACGCATTTAATTGAAGAAAAATTGACACAAATTCTGAACGTAATTTTATCAGTCTTTGTATGAAATGTTTGCTCTCCTGCAGCGCTGCCAAATGGAGCGAGAGACACAAAAAGACCTCTGGCGGGGTCCTAAGCAACTCAATCCCATTGGAAAATACATTCGGGCCGTTTTACACTATATCTAACTACGCCAGGGATTAAGGGGTCCCTCGGAGTCGCGTTACAACGTCATGTATATACCCCCCTCCATTTATAAAAGATATTTACCCATTAATTCATTTCGAGCAGGCTTTTAGTTGATGGGGAATCCATTCTTCCATTGTTAGGGTGGCGACGGTGATTAATATTGCTATTGACTCACTTCGATGTAGGCTTAATCAAACTTTCACTATACTTGGATCTCGTATACATATAATATAGCCTATATATTTTTTTTCCGTGAATTTTGATACGAATTATTTCGTCATTTAAAAAGGCGCTTTCAAAATGCATGTATAATAGTATTGCAACATTCTCCGATTATTGCAATTATAAAATTAGATGCTGAAGTGAATAGGCCTACTATATATAATATATATACATCAACAATTTTTGACAATACCAACTGTATATATACATGTAGAACTTATCTATACGTGTATACGGTAGCCTATACATGTATAGCACAATTGAAAAACAGGGTTCCAGCAAAACTGGAAAACCTGGAATTGTCAGGGAAAAGTGATTTGTTTAATAGAAGTCAGGGAAATTCAATGTATAATATTACATTGGTTGACACATAGCCAGGTAGTATTTATCACAAAAGTCAAGAGTTGGCACACTGAGCCCACATCTATACATGTATAAAAATGGGAAATTCCCCTTTTAACTCATCGTCAGTTGTTTTTCAAACTAAAGTATGACCTGTCTGCCCTTTAAAATCGTCATTCATTGCAAAAATAATTTTTTCTCTGTATAATCGTACAACTATATTTATTTATACGAATATTCGCAAACCTCGACCTTAATTAAAAACTTATTTTAATTAAAATAAAATTATAGTTTTAGTTCAGAAATGATAAGGAAAAAATGCTTTAGTACTATAGTATAGCCTATATATCATGTGTTATACATAAGATGAAGTCAAGATGATCATTTGCAACGAGATAAGAAGTTATGATATTTCGTTAAGATGGGGGCATGAGAGAATTGTTTTAAAACTTGTAAAAGTCAGTGAAGTTAAAAATGAGATTTTGTCGTCATTTGTGCAGTGGGATGCGATGGTGTAATAAAAGTGCGAAGGTGTCGAGATTAGAGATGCACAACAGTGGTTCCTGTTGAGTGGTCTTAATGTAGTACGGCATGCAGTAAAGCGTAATCGATACACATTTTTGCCGAGCCAAATGAACGCATTTTCATACGCTTAATGGCCGCTCTCTTATAGCTGTTGAATGCCTACGAGACTTAGTAAGCCTAGGATAATAAGTAAAAGATTTCGGCACGCATTACACTTTCAGTCTTTTGGCGAGTGGGTCCATTATTAATTTACGGCCGTCATCAGCTGCTTAACAGTCTGACTTTGTCCTAGGAATAAACAAGGGCGCTCTTGCTTAATGCGTGCCATCGCGGCTTTCATGCAGATTTCTCCTCGTAAAATATAACGCCATAAATTCTTCTGGTGGGCGTTTGTAAGGGACCTTTCAAGGGGCCTACAAGCCCTCGTAATTTATTAACCATGCAAACGACCATCCCGGTGCATGCTTGTGTATATGGGTTGCATAGACATTCAACGAATTCTATCTTGTCTTGGACGAAATAAACCTCTTCCCTAACCAGGAATTTGTCCAAATGAAAATAAAATAAAGACAAGATTTTTGCCACGAGAAATGTTTTGAAATGCAATTTTGTTCACTTCAACGTTATGTGGACTCAGGCTAATTATATACACATATAGCCCTGCAATTGGTCAAGTTCTATTTTGTCTAAGACGAAATAACAATCGGACAAGATGTTTAAATTCTGCTGCATATGCACATATTGTATGTGAGTGATGTCATTTCAGCAGCTTCATAACTATCATCAAGCATGCATGCGGCTCTTTATTTTGACCTGGCTAAAATTTAGAAGCTGAATTTACATCACGTGCATGTTCAGGGGTAATATCGCAACGGCGCTTCATTGATACCATTCATGCAGGATTATTAATTAATCAACATCATTTCTAGTTGCAAAAATCTATTTATCGTAGGCTGCATGTAGGGCATACCATCGATGTCCTCTTTAAATTTGGCGAGGTCACGCATTTTATCCACTTAAAGTGCACGTTCACATTTATTAAATTTGAGGATTGAAAATATGATACATTATAGATGCAAAATGGTCAGTTAGTGATATAGTCTTCATTCAATTAATCTTTACCATTGTAATGTAAAGTACACACGAGTGGGGATATCGTGTCACGCATATCACCGTAAGGGGGCGCTTTTCCGATATGGAATCGATTTCACTTTCTGCACGAAAAACTACCATTTTTTTAGCTACCATCCCTTCGTATATCGAATGCATTGATCATTTTAATTCCCCCCTAATGCACGCAGCGCCCCCTCGCTTTTCTTGTTCGTTGGGGGTCGATTCCATGTTGAGCACTCAGTGTTCATAATGCACACATGCAACGTACGTAACCCCCTCAAACAAAAAATCCCATATCACGCGAGTTTGAGGCCCTTGTATATGGATACGAGCTATTTAATAGACGCAGACACGTGACCCAAATTGTATGGGAAACAATATCTGGAAATTTTATGAACTTCCTCAACTTGGGTTTAGTACGGTGGTAGCCCCTACCTAAGTTACTGGACACGTGACATTCCCCTCATAATGGTTATACATTATCGAACAGTGAAATTTATGGTTAGTAAAAATGGCGAGAGTAAAATGGCTGGTTTATAGTAATGTCATGGGTTCAATGATTGAGACTATTGGCTGCAATAAAGGAATTTATTATATAAGATGTATTTCTGTAATTCATGGGAAGCAGATGAGACGAGTGACCTTTAGCAGCGGTCAATTGCTGCACGTGCAACGCCAGTTTATGGTGGACCCCAATTAGAAGGCAATCAGTAGGACCCAATTGGTCTGGAGAGGGTCCCCATTGTCCAGGACCAGACAAGCCAGTGGAAAGCCACCGAGATAAGCCGTTTGGCCTGGGGTGAGGACAGGTAATTCACTGTCGCGATTCAATACCGCCATACCTGCAAAATAGTCGTGTTAGCTCATTGATCATATAGTGACCCTCTTCTCTCCTATCTTGCACCATGGTTCCAACCTGTCCGGTACCAGAACTATTCCAGCAGCATCGTGGAGTTTATGTGACCAATTTATCGACCTTTGACCCCCTCGATATTTAGCGTTTAGCCTTAACCGCCCCCAGAAATTTAATTTTCAACTTCCCTGACTTTTCCAGTTTATAAAAAAAATTTCCCAGACCATCCTATACAACTGCAAATTTGACAATTTATCAATGCATGCCTAACAACTTCTTGTCTGCTAGCTCAAAAAACTACATGTATTTTAGAACACAATTTACAATATTCTGCAATTTGACCGATTTTCATTTACGTACTTTATGTTAAAATAAGTTAAAAGGGGAATTTCCCATTAGTATAGATTCAGGGCTAGCCATCTTTTGACTTTTGTGATCACTAAAAACCGACTAAAGTAAATACTCGAATAAACCCCCGGGATTTATTTAAAAGTAAGGAACATTGACCCGGGGCTTATTAGAGACCGGGAGTTTTTATTATTTTTATTCACTCAAAGCTTGGTATCAGTAAATTAAAAATGACCAAAACTTACCAGAAAAAAACATCTACGATACAGATATTTTATTTGCCTGATATTTCAATAGTAAGGGGAATCCCCCTATGCACTGAGCGAAGCAATCAGAAAATGGGAGGCGCGAGCACTTAGGGAATTCCCATAACACTCTGGGTTTATTCGAGATAAGTTTTAAAAAACAGTTAGAATCTCAATGGATTGTTTAGTTAGACGTTCCAATTTCCAATATTGAATTTTTCTATGAAATGTAATCATTTCATTCACATTTCTATGATAAATGTTCATTACTATTTCACTAAAAGTTCTGCGATACAAACTAAAAAAAGCGCCATTGATCCACTCCTGCGCTTGATATTCATTCCTCCGGATGGCGCCACTATCGTTGTGCACATTTAGCGCCCGTTCATTGCCTTCGCCCTTCTTCCCGTCATGCACCTCTTCGCGCTTCCTCTCGCACCTGCAAAAAGCCATTGAGAACCGAACGCGGCGCCACCGTGGTGTGAACACCACGCTCTCATTGGCTAAGAACTGGCTAAGGGGCAGGGCGTCGCCATCACGTGACAGCCATTTCAGATAACAGCCTCGACAACGCGGCTCCAGGCCGCCTTTGCTGAGGCACGGGCGGCCGACGGATGGAGTTGAAAAGGCGACCGTTGGGGGCGCTGCTAAAGGCGAGAGAGAACCTATATTGGACCATTGGGTGGATTGACAAATTCTTAGGTTCAAATAGTGGCGTCTAAAGTAACATGCTCAAAATGTTCAAGATTGAAATAAGGATTTTTTTAATGAGATGACTTTTGGAGAATGAGATCTAGGATGCTGTAGAATGACTATTGTATCAATAGCTAGAGAACTGGATAGAAAAGGTTTAGATGCATTCGAAATGCATTTATATTAATATTAAAATGATTAACTTAAAATATTGGGTTCCCAAAGGCCTGAAATTATCAGAGAAATGTGATTTATTTTTGTAAAATTTATTCAGGGAAAGTCGATCAACTCAAAATATTACTATGGTTTTCACATAACCAGTTATCAATCGCATGTAGTATACAAAAGGCAAAATATTGCATATGTATAGCAATGGAGAATTAACTCATCTTAACATCTTTTCATGATAAATAAAACTTGACCTGTGGTTTTCTCACTTTTTTTTTCACCAAAAAATTTTTTTGTATACTCGTACAACTACATTATTTCATTGTATGGATATTGGCTATAACTTTGGCATAATTACAAACTTATTTTAATTCGGATATTATTGTTTGTATATACAGTGTATATAGTAGTTTGTTTACCCAAATGAAGTCAAGTTGGTCATTTGCTGAACATTGTAAAGTGTGTTCTAAAACAGATATTTTGTGTAACGAGACAAGAAATTAATTGTTATGCATATTGTCCTATTTTTGAATTTTCAGTCATCATGGTCAGTGAAAATTGTCTTAAAAGCTGACAACGGGCTTGAGGGAAGTTGAAAATTGTATTTCTTGGAACCCTGTCATGCAGAAGGCCATTTCAATTTAAGAAACGAATATACTATACATGTATACATGTACACGAATTTAGCCCGGGTTATAAATTTAATATGCGATACAAATTAAATGTTGTGCTTTTCCCTTTCAAGTAAACATTTTAAATACCCTGGATTTTAGGCCCCTTTAAAATTTTTTTTACTATCGTTTGGAAAGGATGAATATGGAACCTCAATACAAATTTGGCCTACTCTGCATGCAGGGACCAGAGTCACTGTACATACATGCATAAACCCTCTATGTATACATGTACCTGTATATTCTGTATATAGAATACCCAATAAGAAGTGCTTTTGATGAATTGTCCCAAATTTATAATTCAAATTTATCCTAAAAACACATGTCAGTCTTTATATCATAACATGTATAACCTATACAGTATACCATGAAGTCATTGAGCATGGCATGATCTGGGTTGTGTTTGAAAGAGGTGGATGAGCTTTGGTGGGCATTCAGGATATTCATGCATGCAAATGTATACCTAAAAAGGAACCTTTTTGCTATACCATTGAACCTTTGTATATTCAATACTATATAGCATATATAGGAAATTAGTGAGCGCACATGGTCAAAATAAGGGTTAAATATATGACACTCTTTATAATCACTGGCGGGCATAATTCATCAAACGGGCCCTTCAAGAATCTATATTTATAATATACACATGTAGCTACATTACATGCAATATTAAGGGAAGAATTTGTTATGGACTTGTTATAACTACATGATTAATCCCTTGCAAGTTTGGCCTTTAAATCTGGCCTAATATGCAATGTCTACGTTGAATTAATCAATTAAACTTATTTTTTCATTAAGAATATGCAAGAATTTTTCGCTGCATGCATGCTTTTTTAATCTTGTTTGTTTAAAATGTAATGCAGCAATGTGCCGTATATATTATATGCTATATCGAGTAAGATAAAATTTGCACGTATGACGTCACCACGAAGTAGCGAATTAATGGAAGAGCAGATTAAGATTTTTTTTAACGTTGAATCGATGAATTTAAAGCCGATGTACACCAGTATAGGCTGTTCAAAATGCTGATTATTCAGATTTTGCAGGCCTTAGATCTATATAAAATGAATTTTCAGACCTATAAATTGATCTATAGTTCGAACTGCAAAGATGTCGCTATTTTCTGCATATGATGCTTGTCAGTTATTCTTTTGAATTTCATCCGAATTTGCTTTTTATAAGTTCTCACAGATTTGAAGAACATATATAATTGTCAGGGAAATTCAACACAGATATTATACATGTACATTTGTTTTCAGACACATTATAGCCATTGCCGTTATTATATATGCAGTATATACATGTACATGTAGTTAGCACAAAAGTCAAGATAAGCCAGATATATATATATATATATATCATGCATGATATATACCAGGTATTTTATATTGAGTTAAAAAAGGGGAATTCCCCATTTCTATATGGCTGCATGGTTGGTGTGCTGTGTGTATATACATGTAGCTTATCTTGACTTTATATATATATATATATAAAAAACGTCTGAAAAACATATATATATATATATATATATATATATATATCGTAAATAATAATCGACATGTTTTTCAGACGTTTTTTTTAACAAAAAAAAAAGAATATTTAATAGTCTGACTGACTATATTCGCTAACCATGATAATTAGTGATGAGTTTTAATTAATTCAGCTATAGATATGACAATGGAAAATAATAATAATATGTCTATTGTGTGTGTAGCCTATATGTGTACATGTATGTATTAAGTGTAATACCAAAATGAAATCAGGTAGCCATTTATAGAATTAGTGTAAATTGCGTTGTAAATCTGTAATCAGCTTATATATATAACAACAAGACAAAAAGATTAAATGTTCAGTTAGGATGGTTAGGGAAATTGTTTTCAAATTTGTTAAATCCAAAAATTAAACTAAAAATGTTGAAAATGAAATTTACTTATATATGTAGACTTGCAAGAATTTGAAGCGGAAATGTATACAGTAAAACCAGGTATAAAGTGACCTATAGTGATTTATATATTACTATGACCAAATTTGGCTATTTTGTGGGTGGTCACCTTTAATAGGTTTTAATGTAGTTATATACAATATACAAAATGCATCATAGATGGCGCCTGTTTTCGAATTACCTATACATGTATAGATCTATTCGAAGTATTCAAGTATAGAACATATACATGTACATATCCATGTTAGGATGCAAACAATCGAGATAAAACTATAAACAACAAAAAACTCCAATTATATTCAACGTTCTTAAATTTCGAGAAGAATCACCAAAGGCTACAGAATTTGATACACTATAAAGACTGTTTCGACATGGGTGCATGGGGCCACACCCCAATTCCAATTGAACAACCACCTGCTTTCAGCCAATCCTCAGCTCATCTTGTAGCACATGGGGCATGCACACACGTGTGTAGGGACACTTCCGTGTTTTTCGCAGTTCCTTCCGGTGTAATATATGCACCGATATATATACGTGGTGTATATCCGAGCCCATTGATGCATCTTTTTGTGTGCAATTGTTCATGCAAAAGCCTTATCTGTTCCTTGTGTGGTTAAGCATTCTCGGGATTTGTTTAGGATTTGCTTAGTGAAGCGTGCGTCTCTTTTCATTTAATCCTACTGTTGCCGTTGTATATCGTTGACAAAACACTCGAGTCCAACGAGTTGGATCCTAATTTGACGGAATTTACCCTCCTATTGTGCTTCCTGCACCCATGGCTTGGTGGCGCACCGTCGTCACGTGTGACTGAACACGTCACTTCCGACTTCCAACTCACTTTGAGCTTCATACAAGCGGTTTCTTGACGCCCTTTACAACGTGTTATTGTAACCTTACTCTGTATACTGTTGCTGGATTCAGAGCTTTAACAATAAGTAACATAAACCTAACCATGAAAGGAGATGGAGATAAAGAGGATAAACTTTTATAAGAAATTGGGACACCCAAGGGTCTTCTTTATACGGATATGCAATTATTGGCAAATTCAGTGTTCGGGACATGGTTCAAACATGGCTTGAGCTATAAAGGTCTTTTATACACGTAATTTTTTAAAGATTTCATCCTTACTTTGTAACAATTTCACCAAATTGTAACTTGAAAAAATGATGGTTTAGTGCAGTTTTTTTTTTTGCTTAAATGATATTAAATTTAAAACCTTGGCAAAATCATTGGAACTACATGTGTATACCCTTTCTTATTTCAGGAAAGATGTATATGTTTCTTAAAAAGTTTCAATTTGCTTTAAAATGTTTTAATACACCTTTCGAGTAAGACTATATTTGAAAAATTAACTCTACATGTAGGCCCTATATCATTTTTAAAAAAAAATTCTAATACAAATTATTTGAAAGTATTTTTAATGTCAAGTGCATCATCAGTATATAATGTGGTTATATATCATTTACATATGAATTCAGAGTTATATAACATAAAAAACACTTATTTTATAGTATACACATACAGTATGTTCTGCAAAGATGCATGCATTTAGTAATTCGTTTCTTATCATCTGTTTATTTAATTTAATCAACGTCGATATATAAATTGTATAACATGAACATGTGCAGTGTCTTTGGTTGAAAAAGATGGCCGCTTTATGCAAATTATCACTTTTGATGATGTTGGCTATATGTACATTTACATGTACCTCGCTGCATGGGTATATAATTTGACATTGGAACTCATTGGAACGAATAAGACTTACAAATTGTATATTAAGCTGGACGTTTTCCCGTGGACTACAAGAGTATATTTTTATACGACAGAAAAAGTGTTGGTGCAGTTGTACAGGACCCCACACATAGTGCAACACATGGATCGTTGAAAATGTGACAGCTTGCAGCTGAATAAACGTTTGTGTATTTGGAGATGCCTGAGTCAATCTGAATGGCGGCAACAATAGCGAGGATCCGGTTACTCATTTGTTCCCTATTGACCAGCACTTGCACTCGCTCATTTCGGACACTGCATGTATTGTATATATATGTGAAAATATGAGCATTATGTATTTCCATGCATATGAATGGGCTATTTTTATGTCCAGCTCGTTGACAAGGGGGAATGATCACTTCGGTTTGGAGGCTAACACGTGCTTTTGATATTTCTGCAGTGCACCAACATGTTTGTTCCGAGTCGGTTCAGAGTGCATGGCTCTGAAGGCAGCTATAAGTGTCCTTTGCAGAATATGCAATGTGGTTGACAAATGCATGCTTTATTTATCTGTATATCGAAACGAAATTCCATACAGAGAAATTGCTCAGAAAAGTTATCAAGAGTTAGCCCTAAATTATATCCTTAATTATTTCGGTTCAGCATGCACCCCTTGATGCAGTTTGTGTTCATTTTTAACATGTCGAATTTCCTAAACAATTCAATTGTAATGTGAACCTTATTCAGCGCCAAGATAGCCTACATGGTAAGGGAGGGGGGGCACTATGCAGCCCATATATATAATGAAACTTGTGATTTTCTTTAAATTTTCTGCATGTATACCATTTTTTAGTTTTTGTGTTGAAACTACATATAGCATTCATGACTAAAATGCTTGAGCAATTTTTATTATCATTGAAAATATAAAATTGGCGCCATCCTATCTGCCATGAATGTTTACCTGTAGCCACAGGTGTCACTTCACCGCCATTGTGTCTGCTGAGAATCTATACAATTTCAAAAGGAGGAGGTAAATCTTCGTTTTTTGGGGGTAATATAGCAAAAACATAAAAAGGTTTTACTTTTGGAAACTGATAAGATATGTACATGTATATAAATAGGATTCTACTCTTTTTTTTAATGATTTATAAAGTTACCCTTTCTTACATGCATGCCCATTACATAATAACCTGCATTGTACAACCCTCGTATATTCCATTGCATAACCATTGTTTTCAAAAATATGCAGCGTTCCTTTAACCATATTAGGAATGAATCTATTAGTTTTAAGTCGGTTGAGCCTAAATATTTATAAATTATTGCCTATTTATGGCTCCTAAGCTGTAAATATTTGAAGAAAAATAACAAAGGACTATTTTTTTAAATATTAAATAAACATTTTTTACTGCGACATTTACGTCAATAGTTAAGCGCATTTTTATGGCTCTCAGACGTATATAGTCTTAATTTATTGGCCAATCCAGTACTGTTTTAATGTCCTATTGTGCTAATTTTTTGTACGTATTTTTTTATTCCTATAATAATATACACATGGGTATAAACATGCACGAGGGTGATTATAGGACCACCTTTAAATAAGCTTGCCATAAAACAACATTCTGAATTTTGCTTTTAAATTCGCCAGTTTTCACATACACTGCAAAATTAGCCGAAAACCTGTGATATGCTTCTGATATAAGATTCACTTAATCAGAATAAACATTAAATATATATTTGTCATCTTTAAAAGGCATGTATATATGAAAATTAACGCACTGCAAGATTTTGTAAAGCTTTAATACAAACTAACTTTGAATAAATATACCTTAATGTCGTAGTTTAAATTAAACAAATATTAATAAAACTTTGTCAACGTTGCAACTTTGCATTTTTATTTAAAAATTCATTAAAGTCAACTTCTCAATTAAAATTTAGGTGATTACAGTAATTCAAATGGTTGAATTATATACTCTCAGTAAATAAATTTAAATCTTGTAATTAAATTTTAAAATCATAGATCAAATCAAGTCTTGTACTATATAGCAATGAATTAGTTATAAATCGTAAATTTAATTTTCGGTTGTAATTCGTTTTGCGGTATTTAAGAACGTCAGAATATGGACCTTATTAACAGCTTTTCTGCATGGTTAAACCAAAACTTTTATGAATATATTTCGTAAATTAGTTAGTGTTGCAAAAAAACTGTTTGTCTTTATAATTTTTTATAATCAAATCTGTACTATTATGTAAAATCGTTCAAAAATCTATAAGAATTTTATAAACTCACAAATACGCTTACCAAATGTTTACAAATTCAATCGCATGTATAGTAAACCAGAAAAAAAAAACTTTTTCATTAGTTTCCTTATGGGCGATTCATTTTACATAATCATGATGATTAAATATCGTTCAAAGGCACTATACTTATTGAAAACTGAAGTATAAATGAAGGCAAAAGTTCATAGATTAGCTCAGTGACCTATCGTTTTAAGTACCTTCAATTCCCAGATGTCCTCCCAAAATATTTACAGAATTTTTAGACCAAAACAGATCTCAAAATCAGTTACATTTTACAAATACCAAAAATTCTCATGTAAGTTAGCAATATATAGCTTATTCGGAAAATGACTGCTGGGTTCAACAGAAAATATGTCTTAAGTTACCCCCCCCCCTCCTCACAAATCAGGAAATCTTACCACGCTTTGGTGCCCTTTTGAGTGCTGTCATCGCCTATTCAATTACACTTCGGCGCCACCAAAGGTCAGTTTTAGGGTCTGACCACACAGTAGCTGAAGCAGATGAGGGGCGTGGACGCCCCAGCATCCATTCCAATGGAGCTCTATGCATTTTAGCTAAGTTTTATCCTTCGTTATTTCGATAGAAGAAACCTATACTATACTTTTTACGTCGCACATCCTATACAATTTTACAAAATTTCAACTGCCAGCTTAATACTGGGACCTATTTTTACGAAATTTATCATAAGTATGACCAATGCACAGTGCCACAATGCATTAAAGATAACTTCAAAATTTTGTAAAAAAATGAACTTTAGGTATATAGCTTGGTACGAACTGGTCAGCCATTTTTCTTTAATTTTGTATAAGCAACTTTTTTTAAACTCTGCTTTTATTGTCGTTTTTGGGTCCTCTGGTATCTGCTTTTCTGACCACGACATTCGGACAAGATGGCCGGTGGTTTTGGTGCAAATTCGTGTCTAGACGAAAAGGCGACATCTTATCGAAAACCTACATCATTTCGAGCCAGCGCCATTTTGCCTTCCCTCCCCCGAACCAGATGCCCCCAAATGTGTTTTTTGCTGCGGTGGTATTAGTCCAGACCAGGATATATCTAAAGCAATACACTTATTCGGAAACCGCTTAAAATCTTTGCACTTTTTTCCCTCCTTATACTTTTACTGATAAAAAGCTCCGTTTCGGCGCTGTTTTAGTAGCATGTTCTGTCATCCATCTTCTTTTGGCTATCAGCAACATTTTAAGCAATGGCGTCGGTATGGTCCTGATATGGGAACACAGAGTTGAATGCCTTTTCCCCACATATGGACCTTTCTTTATGCGAGGGCAGATTTATATCCTCCTTTTCAGTTTAACGGTAGCAACACTTGTAGAGTTAATATTATAAGGGGTTGATGAAGAAGGGACATGGGCACAGCTTGGAAGGACAATTTTCAAATTCATTCCACCAGAAATTCTTTTATTTTGTTAAATGTACTGCATTTAGTTTTCTAGTTTAAAGTTGTGCAATTTTGTGCTAAACTAGAGCATTTAGAGAAGTGAAAAATCAACCTTATAAAATGAGAAATAGCAGCGAGTTCAGAATTTTAGATCATAATATATAAACATATTTGAAAATTATCAATTTGAAACTTATTATTACAGGTGCATTAATACATTCGATGTATAATGGGAAAATAACGTTTGTTTAGGTTTTATATAGATAGCTTAATATTGTCATATTTATGCCAAGAGGTAAATTTTGGTTTTAACCTTGTAGGTATTTATAAGTAAACTAAAATAGGAAATGAACAATCGATAACAATAACGAAATTTACATTAAAATAATTTTAATTTTATTTGTTCGTTATTTTTTGTTTTTTGGAATATTGTGCAGCACTGATTTAAGGCTGAACTGCACACCCCCATTCCTATGGGGAAATTTTGATACATACTTTTAAAAATACTTTTATAATACAAAAATAAAAATTGATAAAAATGCAGTATTTTTGTAGCTCCTACTTAATCAAAATTTCATAATTTTCC
>JAQGCC010000798.1:0-30032 GCA_034698905.1 Xestoiulus laeticollis
CCTTTGCGGCACCGGCGGAGAGACGACACCCTTTGCGGCACCGGCGGAGAGACGACACCCTTTGCGGCACCGGCGGAAAGACGACACCGGCGGAGAGACGACACCCTTTGCGGCACCGGTGGAGACGACACAGGCGGAGAGACGACAGACACCCTTTGCGGCAAGTTTGATTTATAGGACATTCTTGCAGCATAGTAGGAAGACATCCTTGTGGCACTTTTGAATTATATGACATTCTCACTGGGTGGTGCAGATGATACGTTGGCATTCTTGAAGCATGATTAGATGACATTCTAGTAGCATTAGATTAAATCCTTGTTAAGTCTTTTGAAATTGCAATTAAAAGTAATTAGTAATTAAAAAAAGTATTTAGTTGTCTCTAAATTCACTCATCATCCATCTGCAAGACATCATCGGCAAGCTCATGGAAAACCCGAAATTGTAAGAACACGATTGATTTAAACTTGCGTACAAGTCTTTTGATCAGCTTCGATGTCAGCTCATCCAATCTCATTATTTGATCTCTGACCATAACTGCCATCCTAGGCATAGCAAAAGTAATTCTTCTTCGTTCAAAATTTCGCCTACTTAGAGTAATCATTTGAGGTTGAGCCGGATTTGGTTGCGCGTAAGTGTGGTTTCTCATCCTATCGAAAATTCTTTGTTGAAGTCTAGCAATGGCTCTTACATAACCACCTTCACGTCTCCTAACTTCTGTAGCAATATATGCTTTAAATTCTGTGAACATTTTCTTGACTTTGCCAATTGATTCCTCCAGCGATTGCTTGGCGATCAAACCGTACTCGGGCACCTCATAGCCTACAATATATCTAGTCAATGAAATTAGAAATTCTTGAGCATGTGGAAGCACCTCAGTTGTAAGATGACGAAATTCTTGGATGATCATGTCCATAATTTCTGCCATTGGTGCTTTCAGTAAGTCTAGAAGGTTCTTATAGCGGTCCATGAGTATTACCGAAAGATCTCTAAGATGTGGCAGTTCACCTGTGTCTCTAAAATTATTTAACCTGGTTTGAAAAAATTCTCTGAAGCTATCCAAACCCTCGTTCATCAAGTTTTGAAGTTTATACACCTTATTCAAAATTCGTTCTCGATATATCCTCATCAGAGCTTCCATCGTGTTCTTGAAGTACATCTGCACGCCTTGATTTGGTGCCTTATGAATTGACATTTTTAGTTGAATTCAAATATGGCAGATTTGTAATCTGTCTTCAGATATGTGAAACTGGAGCTTGAAGATTGTTGATAATGGTGCTACAGAATGAGAAAGTTCAATCAATGTTTGATACGCCAACAGACATAGTCGACGGCATGGACCGCAGTTACTTGCGTTCGGACAGAACCATGCAAAACGTCCCAAATTGCAGATAACACGACAAAGCATACATTGTACATGTACATACATACATACATACATATTTCAGCAGAAAAAATTAATTTGGAAACTACAGCAGTAAATAAAAAGAGGTACTTCGGTATAAGTCCGCTTCGGGATAAATCAACTTTCTACGAGAGCAGTCTATACGCAAATAAATGTAAAGTATATTTGTTTTGAATATGAACCTACATGTATTTGCGATATAATTACAGATCTTGGTATATTTTTAAAGCTTTATTTTTAAAACCGTAAAAATGGTTTAATTTAACTTACTTCTGCCATATTTCATACATTTTTTTTTATAAAATACAAGAGCCAAACGTGTTGATACAAATTTAAATGTATGAACAAAAAACTGAATTGGTATGGAATTTCTTAAAGTGACCTTTGACCAAAGGAATTTAATTCTGATGGCATTTCAAAATGAAATTAATATATTAAACTTAAATATCTTTTTGCTCTATTTCTTACAAAAGTATGTAATCATTAAAATAACTTAAATGTTTCAAATACATTTTTGTATATTTTAGAAAATATTATTGTTAATCACAAAATAAGTGAATAAAAAATTTAGTTTACAAAAAGTGGAAATATGAAATTAATTTAAAGTTTAAAATTAATCTGCTATAACTTGAAGCTTACCTTTTATTTTAGTTTAATAAGTAATCGATGATTAAGCCACAATTTCAAGGTGTAAATCTAAATCAGGACACAACCTATCACAAGCAACAGCTCTTCACTGAATGACCACAGACAAGAATTGTAAAATATGTATATTATATTAATATCCCTATTTGAGGAAAAATCCCTATCTTATATGTAACAATGGCTATTTCATAATTTTGAAATTTTATGTTTAGTAATTTGCATTTTTTATTTTTTAGCTTCATTTACAGGTACATGTATTGCGTTTATTATATTTATAAAATTTCATATTCAAATTTTACTAATATTATGATTTATTGTATTGCCATTAATGCAAATAAATAATTTAAATTTAAGACCTTGAATACCTTTTTCATAATTAAATTTGTGGAATATTATTCAATTAAAACACATTCTTTTAAGTAATGTCAAGTTCTTATTAATTTTTATCAAGCACTTTGATACTCATATAAAGTCATAATAACTTGATATGCAAATGTATTCATGATATGCAAATTTTTCGATTTTTTAAGACCATCTTTTAAATTAAAATAACATTTAGCAGATGAAGAAACACTATTTTCATTTTAGAAGTAATGAAGAATGAAATTTACATAACAATACAATTAATTTCAAATAATATTTCACATTTACCATTCCTCCAAATTGTTTTTGACAGAAACATGTTCACCACAAAAAATGAACAAGTTTAATAATTAAAATGATTTTAATTACATTTTATTAAAATCGTGAATTAAAATATGTTAATTTGCTAAAAAACCACGGATTAAAATTCATTACCATACACAAATATTTTATTAATCTCATTAAATTACTCATAAAATAAGATCTTGTGGTACACTTGTCACTGTACACAATAGATAGATGGTCACAATACATGTAATGTACATGTACATTTTATATAGATTTTTTATAATGGAAATACAAGTATATGGATGTACAGCTCTAAAAGTGTTTTATTAAAGGTGGTTCCAGGTATTTCTATAAAAACTTGTATAGGAACAAACATTACCACACAAAGTATCCCAAACCAACAATGTTTATTTCAACAAAAAAAGGAAAGCTTTTACAAATCAAAATTCATATTAAAAAATGGCACTGCTGCTGCTACAGAAGAAATGTCAATGATAGTTGAATCCTCTGATGTCACCAAGGTTCTTGTGTCATAACAGACAAAATCATAATGCCTTCATTGTTAGATTTCACAGACAACAACAACACAGAAATGTTGTTCAAATATATTATAAGAATCTGGTGCTACAGAACACTGCTGCTACAGAAGAAACGTCAATGGCTGTTGAACCCTTTGATGGTCCCAAGGTTCTTGTGTCATAACAGACAACATCACAATGTCCCCATTGTTAAATTTCACAACTGGAAATCCACATTATACCCAAATTGAATGACTTTTTTTATTAAATGTTCTAAATTACTTATTAGAGCATTGTCACCAAGCCTCATTAACATCTAATAAATGGCAATATAGAAGCATTCTTCAGATCAAATTATCTTAACATTTATTGAGAATAAAATGCTTCATGTTAACAAAGTTGTCATGAAAGTTCATATATGGAAAAGTTATTTTTATGTTACCAATTTTAGATATTGTCACAGATGACCATTTAGCATAAAAGTTACCATTCACAATTTCATGACATCACACAAGACACTATGGCAAAACATACAAACAGTGTACATAATGCACTAAAATATTGTTCAATTGCTATGTTACAAGGTCTCTGATGAGAGCTTTAAAAATTACACTGGGTTGTGACATCACAGTTTGCATCATAATTTTAAACCATCTCATAGCTCGAGCTAGACACAATTCATGGTCTCTCAAGATCTTCCTGATCATTGTTTTAAGAAAATGTATGACAAAATGGAAAAATCTTCCATGTACTTGCATCAGGTCATCAACTTTTGGACGAAAACTTGTCATGGCATTGCTGACAAGTTCATTATGTTTGACCATGACTTGTTCAACACGATTTTGATGTACTTTAGCAAGTACATGAGCACTTTCCAAATGAAGTCTCAGTTGTTCTTCAACAAGTTCATCAAGTTTTGCCACTTCATGTCCAAGAAGTTTTGTTACCGCTTTTCTAACCTGTAGACGATACTTCGGTGTCATCTTTTTTATCACCTTGCTATGTTTATCTAGACAATATGTAATCAGTTGTTGATGTCCTTCTAGCAGATTACTAACCAAATATTGATGATCTTGCATCAAAGTCTCCATCTGTCTTTTAAACATTATTCTTACAAACCATGGCATCAGTGTGACCGGTTTTATATGACTCTTAACATTGCGTCGAATTATTTTTGTCATCTTTTCCATCTTGATTTCATGTCGACGTACAAGAGCCTTAACTTTTTCTCTGTGTTTACATATTTTAAGTTGAATTGGACGTTCATGGACACGAATTGCAGACTTAAGGACAGGTTCTGTTGGTTTCATCTCAAATTTGATTGGTTGTTTGTCATAGGCCTATGGTAATAATGGTATTGTGATGATGCTACAATGGAAGAAATGATATTTGTATTGGTACATGCATTGGAGAATATAATTTCACAATAAGTTATATCATACTGTGCATACACTTTTACAACTTGTAACATATTACAATGTATATGCTGCACAAAAATATATTTCAAATCGAATACATAAAATTATATAAAATTTATACATGTACATGTACATTGTATATATCCATGTGTCTGACAATATTCAAGGCCTTATACATTACATGCATGGAGCAATGCATGGACATCAGAATTTTAAAGAAGTTGCATTCAATTTTACAAAATTATTTCATTGATGAATATTAGCAAAATAAGTACACTATTTTCACAAACATGTACATGTACAATATATCCATGTTACTGACAATATTTAAGGCTTTATGCATTACATGCATGGAGCAATGCATGGACATCAGAATTTGTATTAAAGTTACATTCAATTTTACAAAGTATTTCATTGATGAATATTAGCAAAATAAGTAGACAATTTTCATAAACATGTACAAGTACAATATATCCATGTTACTGACAATATTTAAGGCCTTATACATTACATGCATGGACATTAGAATTTTTATAATACATGTAGTTAAATTCAATTTTACAAAATTATTTCATTGATGAAGAATATTTGAAAAATAAGTAGACAGTATTAACAAACTACAGTATGTCTGACAAAATTGATGGCAATATACTAGTACATGTATGATATTCTCCATGCATGTTTCTTTGAAGCACGTACATGTACACTGTATGTCAATTTTTAAAAAAAAATGTTTCATTGATGATTAATTGGAAAATTAAGTGAAAAAAATTGAAATTTGTCTGATATTGTTCATGTCCATATTTTTAAATAACTAATGCTTTGTATACTCCCATATTTCTTAAAATCTGATGTCTACATTAACTATCCATATCTATCCACCTGAGTGTTTTTAATTGTAAATCATACTTAAGCAAAGTTGCACTAAATTTCATTATCAGTAAATACTAAATTAGAGAATAACAATGGATTATTGACATTGACCTTTGACCTAAAACATTCTATCAAAAGTAAAAAACACTTAATTATTCATAGCTCTTAGATTAGCAAATTATTTATAAAAAGAAGTAGTTAAAACACGATGCAACAGCAAAATTATTAACAAAAATCAGTAATGTTAACATAAATTACTGTAGTATATTAATAATGAAAATCACTTACTTTTGATCCTAATTATGGATGAAATGAACTTTGAACTTTCAACTCTAAAACTAACAATTATAAAATATGACACAAGTATGCCCCCAACCAAAACAATTATTTAAATGAACACAGACCACATTTTGTCAAGAGCTTTATTAAGCTGTATAGGGAAATTAAATCCCTATAGGTTGATTTCTAACATTGGCTCAAATTTTAAATAAAATTTTGGGGAAATCTTTATTCGATGATGTGTAGCACTGTCTCAAATTTTTTTTAAATATATAGTACATGTACATGAAAATTCCTAACTGCTAGTGTAAAATAGCCTACAATTGAGAAAAAAATGTTATAAATACACAATGTAGGTGTGCTAAACATTATATATTAATTGTATTATTACAATTTATTATTTTCATCTCTTCAAATATTTTTGCACTTAAATTATATACTAGTACATGTACATGTATGTATTTCCAAATGTCTCTTAAAATTATAAAGTACATCATATAATTCAACACACATGGGAATCTTGTCAGAAACATCTTACAAATATCTTAAAACATGTAGAGTAAAAGCACAAGTAAATTTTAATGAGGTCATATTTTAAAGAAAATATAGGATATGGATTACTATCAAAAAGTGGTTTTTTTTTAATTATTTAGTATAAATTTTATTATGAATTCTTAGGCAAAAAAAACATACATTTAAATAAACATTCCACAATCAAACAATAAACTGCACCATTTTAAAATGAATTTAAAGAAAATAGTTGACATTACAATAAAAAAGAACATCAGTTAAAAATACAAAAATACAGTATTTCGAGATCATTTTTTATATAAAATAGCCAAGTTGTGATTGGTAGACATTATTTGATAAAATAGGACATCATCAAACATGAACAGCATTTATAATCCTGAAGAAACCATTTTAAAATCTGTGTTAAACTGTAATATGTCAATGAAAATGCTTGTCTGACATCTTTGTAGATTTTATCAGATGTATTGCCATTGACAGTCTGATGACAACTCTAAATTATTAATGGTTTGTTATCAGAATTCCAGCCTTTGTGATTTTAAATTACAATTCAATACAGTTCTGACATAATTACTAAAGACACCACTTATAAAGTTGTTGATAAGATCTTGAGTCATCATTTTGGTTCTTGAAATCAAAATATAAACATTGTTGAAGAAGTCACTGATATTGTGGTATCATCTTTGATAATCCTGAAGAAGCCATTGTAAACTGTTAATCAAAACTCATATCTGACATCTTTGTACAATTGCTCAGAAGCATTATCATTGACAGTTGATGACATCTTTAAATATTGATGGTTTGGTACTCCAATTGTGATTTTAAATTACAAGATTGCAATGTATAGTTGTGACATAATTACTTAAGACAGCACTTATTATGTGGTTGTTAAAATCTGGAGCCATTTTTGGGTCCTGTATTGTCATTGACAGTTTGATGATATCTTTAAACTATTGATGGTCTTGTACTACAATTCAAACTTTTGTGACTAGTGTTACATCATCTTTGATAATCCTGAACAAACTATTGTAAACTGTCAATCAAAATGCAAGTCTGACATCTTTGTAGTATTTCTCTGATGCACTGTCATTGACATGTTTGATGACATCTTTGAAATGCTGATGTTCACCCAGGCCAAAAAATGGCCCAAATATTTTCAAAGACATTTGTGATCATTTGCTGGGGTCTTTCAATGGCACGCTCAACCAGGTCATGTAGCCATTGAACCCCAATTTCAAACAGACGTTTTTGTAATTGTATCATAATTTCTGTTACACGTTCACCCAATGGTAAGACAATCTGTATCATTCTTCTATGTAGATACATGATAACTCCAGATCCAATTCGACATCTTCTATATCCACTTTGCAACTGTTGTTGATCTGACAAAATCTCAACGCGGTGCTCAAGTTCCCGAAGAAGCGTTTCAACACGTTGTCGATGTTCTTGTAACAATGATTCAACAAGTTGTTGACGATCTGTCATCATCTGATTAAAGGCACTAAATAGTGGACAAAAACGTCCAATTTCCACAGTTATAAGTACTTGAAGAAAAATGTTAATACTAGGTATTATATCTTGAATAAAACTACGATGTCTTTCAATTACAGTCCTGGTAAATTGTCGATATTGTCTTCTCATAAACTGAACAAGTTGTTGACTTTGTAGTTTGAACTCATCAGAAAGTCGATTGTGTGTCATCTCAATTCGAGCTGATCTTACATAGCGTTGAACTCGACATGTAACCAATCTTTTGTATTTTTGTACCTCATCTTCAAGAAACTGTTCATGTTGACGTATCTGATCAGGAATATTTTGTTGATTGGCATGAGCATCTTGTTCATTAGCTTCAATTATCTGCATGATTTATATAATCAAGCATTAGATGTTGAGGTTTCTTAATATCTGATCTCCTTGATGCTAAAGAATAAAAACATTGTCTTAATGGTTGTATGAGCATAAGATGTCCTTTAATTGTACTGAAGTTGAAACCATGACAAATCCTTGTTACTTATCCAAAAATAATTTCTTCAATGAACCCACATGAAATGTGTCAATGAAATGACATCGAATGGAATGTGACAATGAAATGACATAGAATGTGTCAATGAAATGGCATAAAATTATCAATGACATTAAATGTGTCAATGAAATGACATGGAATGGAATGTAACAATGATATGACATAAAATTGTCAATGAAATGTCTCAATGAAATGGTATGAAATTGTCAATGAAATGACATCGAATGGAATGTGACAATGAAATGTCTCAATGAAATGGTATGAAATTGTCAATGAAATGACATCGAATGGAATGTGACAATGAAATGACATGAAATGTGTCAAAGAAATGACATGAAATGGAATGTGACAATGAAATGACATGAAATTCTTTATGAAATGACATGGAATGTATCAATGAAATGACATGGAATGTATCAATGAAATGACATGGAATGTGTCAATGAAATGGCATGAAACTATCAATGACATTAAATGTGTCAAAGAAAAGACATGGAATGTGACAATGAAATCACATGAAATTTTCAATGAATCGGCTTTAAATTTTTTATAAAATGACAAATTCCTCTAATCACATTAAATATCTTTCTGATATGACCTATGGCACATTTCGTGTCATTTCATAGACTTTTTCATGTGAATACAAAATCATCTATTAAAACGTATTTTCTAAAATTATTGGCAGAACATTTTTAATAAGACATCAAATAGATTTTCAAATAGCAATCCTAATTCTATATTTTAAAGAGATAGCAAATATTACCAGTAAGACCTTCTTCCCACCAACGTTGATGTAGATCAACTGATGTGGATCAAGAAAACTTTTGCGTGTTAATTTACACCGCAGAACTCAGTTAAACTGGTCACATGACCTATAGTATACAGGGCACAGTCATGTGATCAGTTTAACTGAGTTCTGCGGTGTGAATTAACACGATAAAGTTTTCTCGATCCACATCAGTTCTACATCAACGTTCGTGTGAATCAGGTGTAATTATTAACAGTGAAACTTACTTTTAATCCTAGATGAACAATGTATTAATGAATAAAAACGAACTTTGAACTGCAAAATTTACAATCGAAAAAAAAAATATATATATAAAATTTCACACACACAACTGACCCAAACAAATGATTTTTACTAAATGGCATTAATGACCACTATTAACATTTGTCCAGATAATTAAAACAAAGATGGCGCCACCAGTTCTAAGATATGTCGTAAAATGCTTTCTAATTCCTATTGGGAAATTATATATACATTTTTAGGATTGCAAACATATTTATAAACGCGTGAAGTTATAATTTGCATAATGAGCCATTAAGATTTGTTAATTTGTGCTCGATTAAACAATAAACTGCACTTTTTGCGAGGCATTTTCAGTAAATAACTACAAGAATTAAATGTAATACATGTTCATTAAATGGCCACATTGTTTATAATATGTTATGTGCAATTAAATATTTCTAAAATTAAAAAAGAAATTAACTTACTTTTAATCCCAGTTTAAGATGATAACAATGGATAAAATGAACTTTGAACTTTTTTTAAAAACGGAAAAAAATATAACAAACGACTGACCTCTGTCAAATGCAGATCACTAAATGAAAATTACCCTCGTTTGTAATAACGTTTTAGATTGATAGGGGAAAATCCCTAACCTTAAATCTGTCATATTGGCTTTGTTTTTTTTTAAAAAGCATATAGGAAAAAGAAAATCCCTAAACCCTTATCAACATTTATCTTAATATAATTAAAACTACAACCAATTATTTCAAAATATCAAATTTATTGTTAATTTCATTAAGAAAGCATTGAACAATACTGAAATTGACAATAAGAAACAGCTGAATTAATCATAAACAATTTACACAAAAATATGGCAGCGACATTCAGTAATAAATAAACAATTGCTACATTAATATAAAATTAAATTATTCACATATGATTTTTATAAACGGAACAATGTAGTATATTAAATAAAATCTGATTGAAATCATTGAAATGTTGATAGTCTGGTACAAGAATTCTAACAAACTGACAACACAAAATGGACAAGGTTCTCAAGTCATTGTATGACATCCTGATGACATCTTTGAAATTGTGATAACATGGTACAAGGACCCCAACAAAAAGCCATCACAAAATGAACAAGGTGCTGAAGAGCCATTAGGGGTACTCAAGCTCATCATCGTAAACATCTGGGATTTCGTATTATTTCGCAAGCAGGCACGTGCGCAATTGTAATCACGTGCGTTCTAAAAATAGATTTTTAGAAGGCACGTGAATTTCAAAAAAGTTGATTTTTAGAACTAAAAATCGACTTCTAGAGACCACGTGATTCTAAAAAACATGAGGAAATTCGATTTTTTAGAACTCACGTGTTAGATTTTTAGAATGCACGAGCCTGTTTACGAAATAATACGAAATCTTAGAAGTACGAAGGTGAACATGAGTACCTCTATTGTCTACTTCTTGCCAGTATGACATATCCTCATGGTATATCCATGAAATTTTGAAGTCATGCAGCTACAAGGGTTTCCAACAAACTGACATCACAAAATTGTATGACATCTTTGAACTTGATAGTCTGGTACAATAATTGCATCACAAAATGAACATGTGACATATTTCTAAGTATCTTAATAATTACAATCCTCTGAATCTAATGCTGTTGGGAATTTTCCTACCGCGCAATCGAGCAGGACTTTGAGCTCATCAATCCCAATATCAATTAGATTTGTGTGTACTTTTGTCATCAATTCAGGCATGTAATAACTGAATTGCAAAACAACTCGTAAAAGTATTTTAGATAATAGAGCTACCCGTATTTTCACATTCCGGAAGCCCAAGACGTCCTTAATGTCATTTTTAGCACGTGTTTCATGTTCTTCGAGCAGTTTTTCAACACGTTCACCATGTTTTTGAAGCAGTGTTTCAACACGTTCACCATGTTCTTGCAGCAGTTTTTTAACCGTTCTTGAATGAACTATTATACTTGCTGTGTTATTCCAAAAATAGTCAAAATCAACATCAGATGTACTTAATTCTTTTTTAGATTTCTTAGATTTTTTACATTTCTTTTTCTCAGGACGTTGACGAGGTGCTCTTCTACCTTTATGTAATATTTGAATCTTTTCTAACATTTGTTGTGTACAATTTTTATGTCCTTTAATTATAGAAACTTGCATTTTTTGGTTCATTAATCTCAGATATTCAACTAATTGTTTATGTCTTTGCTTGAACACATCCTTATATTGTTGATATTCTGGTATCAAATATCTGGTCGATTTCACATAAAGTTGCATTCGATTTGTAACCTGTCTTGTATATTTCTTCACAGCATTATTAAGAAATGTGTTATGTTCATTTAACTGATTTTTAAGAACATGTCTAGTGTAAGCTTCAAGATTTCGTATGGGAGGTAGATTTTCATCTTCATAAGGATGTTCTGATGCCCTCATGATTAATTTGATCAGATTTCACACTGGTGCTAAATTGAAAAAAAAAATAGTGCATAATGGCTTTTGGATTATATTCAAATCTCTGGAACCATAACAGAAAATAGCTGCTTGGAATGTCTTAAGAATGGCATAATACATTTTAAAATTATGTACTTGACCTTGGTTAACAAAAAATGTCTAAAATTAACAACTTACTTTTAATCATAAAAGAAGTGAAGAATGTGACAATGGCTTAAATGAACTTTGAACCTGACAAAGGCAGAAAATATGACACAAGTGACTCCAACAAAAGCTGTTGCTCTAAATGACAACAAAACTATTTGTCAAGATCATAAAAGAAATCTAGGGGGAAAAAAATCCCCATTTGTTGATTTGTCACATTGTCCTAGATCTTCAAAAAATCCAGTGGTACCTGATATGTACTTCCTTACGAAATGATTTCAAAATGAACTTTGCCATAGGAAATAACAGGAAAATTATTAATCTGCACTCTATGAAAAAGGCTTGCTACCCCTTAATATAAGGCACACAAAAATAATAGTGAGCTACCATGCAATACACTATTACTATGCAGGGTTGCCAACATAACAAAAAGGGGCTATTCTCGTGTTTAAATCTAGTTGTTTTTAATTTTAATATAAATAAACTAAAACAAATGATACATGAAATAACTAGTAAATTTATTGCTAATTCTGTACAAACTACACTGAACGTTTCCCAAATTGACAATAATGTCAATTTGTAAAACGTTTTATATTGATTACAGCCAGCAAAATTAAACTTTTAACAACAGATTTGAATAATATAGCAGTGACATTACAATAATTAAATTGTTACAACATTATAAAAATACAGTATTAGGAGATGAGTTTTGCAAACATGGAGCAATGCAAAGTATTCCCAATCTTGTATAAAATTTGATGAAAATCCTATAAAATTTAATATATGACAAAGTAACAAGAAAAATATGCTATAAATACAAATTTCAATTTCAAACTAATTATTGTCCAACAAGAAAACCAGTCATCGATACCGATGTCTCATCTTTAGCACGCGAGGTTCCAAGCGATATCGTCTTTTACCCAGGCCATATCTTGCCGACCAAGCTTCGGTACAGATCTTGGGGTCTTTGCATCACAAACTCAATCAACGCTTGAATCCAATGTATCCCAATTTCAATAAGACGTTCTTGCAGTTGTACAATCAATTCAGTCATTTGCTGGTTCAGCGGTGACAAAGCTTGTACGAGTGTCCGATGAAGTAGCACGGGTCCAGCCTTTAACCGAGACCTCGGTGACCGATGCTGTAAGCGTAGTTCATCGTACACAACATTCTCAACACGTTGATGGTTTTCTTGAAGCAAATGTTCAACGCGTTCATTATGTTTTACCAACACCTCTTCAACACGTTCCGGATGCTCTCTGATCCTTTCATCCATGTGTTGATCAAATAACGGCATCTCATATCTAACCAGACGGTGCATTATATGTCTGATCAGCGTTTGAACCTTCGGTAAAGAATTTTCCACAAATCGATTATGTCTTGGCATTATGGTGTCAGCCAATTGTTGGTTCTGTCTTCTCATAAATGTAACTAGTAGTATGTGTTGTTCCTTCAAAAGATCAACCAGTTGTGTAATCCGTGGCATCGCGTGTCGAGTTGATCCCACATGCCGCTGTAGTCTATTGGTAACCAGTACTTTATAGCTCTCTACAACATCCTAAAGAAATTGTCAATGTCGATGAATATAAACTTGAAGTGGTTGTTGATGGAGCCGAAGGATGTCTTCGGTAGGTTGTTGATGGGTTCCAACAGCATCATCAAAAAGTGGTCTCATTGTACGTTTGATTAATCAGACATTTGAGTTACAATAAAAAAGAAAGTCATAGTGGCTGTTCCAACAATCCTTAAAGTATCTGATATTATAATTCAATTCAACTCAGTACCCTTCAGCCAGCAAACAATACCATGTGGTAGGAGCCAAGCTATACCCATTTTCAGGCAACTATTTACCACTTAATGAATAGGTTACTATAAAACCACTCCCATGGAGGTACTTTTTTGTTATTAGGAGAAACTGACAGTGCCTTATGTCAACAAGTTAGTTCAATTACCACTATCAAAGTTTTTGGATGTACCACTTGCCTTAGAAAACATCAATTAGGGGTGTGGTTGGTCTTATGTAAACATAGGCCTACAATTATAGCAGGTGGTACCTCCAAAAATTAGTAAGTGGTGAAGGAACTAAGTTGTTGACATAAGGCACTTCATATGCTCTTAAGCAAATCAACCCCCTATCAATCTAGTGAAGTCAGAGATTCAATTAAACCTTGGACATCACATATGTGATGTCCAAGGTAATATAAAATAAAATTTGTATAATATAATATAATATAATATAATATAATATAATATAACAAAATAAAAATTGTATCACTTGATACATATGTATCAAGTGATACAATTTTTATTTTCTAACAGAGCATTAAGACATCTGATGAGTCCCAAAACATTCTGCTAATAATTGCTAATCTTAAAAATAATTTCTCCTTTAGGTAGCTGGAATGTCTTGGAATAACATAGATATAATATATGTAGCTGCAAAATCTACATGTTCATGTATCTCCACAGTGAATGTCAAATAAATTTGAAAATAGCAATTATAAAATAGATTAACAAAAATCAACTGATATTTGTTAGCATTAAAAGTAATTTACACTTACTTTTAATATCAGATTTTGATTGGTTGGTTGGATAAAACTTACCTTTAAATCGGACACAACTGATTAGGATGAAGGCACAATACTAAATGACCACTTCACACACATGCATTTATCAAAATCTGCATTACACTCTAAAGGGAAAATAAATCCCTATATGTTGATGTCTCACACTGACTGTAATTTAAACCTTTGAACTACTGCACATGTACATACATGTACATGTAGAATTTGATTAATACTATTTTGGTAATTTTTTGCAGCCTTTCTATAACAAAAATAGACAAGATATTAAAAAAAGCCAATTATGATGATGCCTCATATTTAATAACTCTGAAGGATACAAGACCATACCTTATTTAAATACAAAAATGTTGTTAATTTCATAATTAAATATATTGAATATTACACAACTTGACAATAAAAATTATTTAAATACAACAAGAAAATATGTTAGTAGCATTACAAAATAATAGTTTAGTACATGGATTCCAACAATTATTTGTGACTTGTATGTTTAAGATATTGTTGGGACCGCTGAAATCACAAATTGAACCATGTGTTGAAAAGTCATTGTAATACATGTAAAACTTTTAAAGATATGACCATGACTTGATGATATCTTTGATATGTCTTTGAAACAAGGAATCCAACAAACTCCAGATTTGTGGTTATCACAGCTTAAGACTGCACTTTGGTAATGTTAATATTTTTACCATATGTGGGGTCTTTATATCATAAGACTTTGTTATATCATCTTTGATAGCTCTCAAGAGGCTCCAAATCAAACTGTTGATGTGATATATCCTCATTTACCCCAACCACAACCTGTCTACAAAACCGTCAAATAGTTCTTGGGGTTTTGTCACTGAAAAATTGATCAGTTCATGCAGCCAAGTTATCCCACTTTCAATTAGACTCTGTTGTAGTTGTAATATCAATTCAGTCATCCGATGATTCAGCGGTAGTACTACTTGTACCAGTCTTCGATGCAGTTGCACGGCACCGATACCCGGTCGACACCTCGGTGACACGCGTTGTACGCGTAGTTCATCTAACATCACATTCTCAACATGTCTTTGATGTTCCTGGAGCAGACCTTCAACACGTCCACAATGTTCTTGCATCAACCTCTTAAGATGTTGCGGTTGATCTTTCAGCCTCTGGTCAACGTGTTCGTCGAGCGGTATATTCACGCGTCTAACGATACGTTGTAGCATGAGATCAATCAGTATTTTAACACCCGGTAATATATTTCCAATAAATCTACGATCTTGAGTCACTACATGTATGGTCAAGTCCTGGGTTTCTCGTCTTATGAACTGAACTAGTTGTCGATGTCTTTGTCTCATGATATCGGCCAACCGATTCATCCTCGGTATCACGTATCTTGCCAATCTTAGATATCGCTGTAGTTGATTTGTAACAACTCCTCTGTATCTCTGTACTACACCTTCCAGATATTGTCGATGTCGGTGTATCTGAACTTGAACTGGATATCGATGTGTTAGAGCAACTGCTGCAAGACTAACTTCATTTCCCCTCATGATTACTTAATTGTATTCAATTATCACAGTTTGAAATTCCTTAAAGAATCATTCAATCCCAATGATGGTGAAGTAGAAAACTGTGTCCTAACTGTTGCTGGAACCTGTGGAATATATTTGCGAAAAGACATGTACCAAATTATCTATGAAATTGGTTATGATTTTCAGTCAATGAAAACCAATATAGAATACATGTACATATGTATGTCTATGAAATGAACTACATGTGTATGAAATATGCATGCATGTAAATAGATCTATAGAATACAAGCGTATCAATGAAATGACAAAATATATGCAATTTTACAGTGATTGACATAAAATACATTAATGTCAATAAAATGACATAAATATATGTATTTCAATGAAATGAGCTTTAAAATACAAGTATGTCAATGAAATGAGCTTTGAAATAAAAGTATGTCAATTAATATGTGTCAATGAGATGAGCTTTGAAATACAAGTATGTCAATATGTGTCAATGAGATGAGCTTTGAAATACAAGCATTTATATGAAATGGCAATATATAAAAGCTTCAAGTAAACTTAAAATTAATCAAAAATATTAACTTACTTTTGATACTAGTTTACCAATGTAATAATGGATTATACGAACTTTGAACTTTAAAATAGAAAAAGATGTATAAAATGTGGCAAACAACTGATCCCATTAACTAACACACAGATTAAGAGCACTTCACCAAATGACCTCAACCAACATTGATCAGATTTGTCTAAAACTTACTAGGGATAATAAAATCCCTATGCATTATTGTGTCACAAAACATCAAATTTACAAAAAAAGGTTGAAGTCCATGTACATGCATATTGAAAAATAAACAGATTTAAGCAAATTTCTTCAATTTCATTACATTTCAAACCCATTTATTTATAAAATAATTTAATTAGTTAAATTTTAAAAAAAATTAATTTAAAGAGATTGGAGTAACATTATATCTAAAACTCATGTTTTATTTGTAATTTTTATAAAAATAAAACTACAGACTTACAAGGCTTTGTAACCTTCACTTGTCTAAATACAAATTTATTATTAATTACATGTACATAAAATTAAGCTAAACAACAATTTTTTAACAAGAAATTTACAATAAAATGTTAGTTACATTACAATAAATGCGATTACAAAAATATAAAAATACAGTACTTGCACCCATGTATTAGTTGATTTAATAAGTAAAATAGGCCTATTAAATAGAAGTACATTATAATACGATCCACTACTTAATATGAAATAAATGCAAATGTGAACTTCAAGTTATTTAATGTTTATCTTCATTCAATATTATCATAAATTAATCAAACTTGATCCAATCATTCAAAAAGACTTAATAATTATCAAAAATGAGTTACTATTCTTTTTAAATTGTCAATTAAAATGTTAGTATGACATCTTTGTAGATTTGTTCTGATGTATTGTCATTGACATTTTTGATGACATCTTTGAAATTTTGTTGATTTGAAACCAGGATGATGGTACCAGAATTGTCATCATCCAGACTACAATTATACAGTTGAAAGTCTATGTACTGCAAGTCAAACCAGTCCTTGATGACTCTTTTTCAAACAACTCTGAATGCTAAACAAGAGGTTATCTAAACTGTGTTAGGACATCAAGATTCACCCCGGCCATATAAAGTCAGTAATACGGTGAAGCAGACGACAGGGCCCTGACACAACACAATCAATCAGTTCCTGTAGCCAGCGAATCACTATTTCAGTCATGCGATGTTGTAGTTGTATCGTCAATTCGGTCATCTGATGACTTAACGGCAACATCGCTTGTACCAGTCTTCGGTGCATTTGTACTCCGAAACCCGATCGAAACCTTCGCGGCAAACATTGCAACTGCATTTCATCCAACATGACATCCTCGACACGTCTTTGATGTTCTTGGAGCAGAGTCTCGACACGCAGACGATGCTCTCGAAGCGCTTCTTCGACAAGGTGCGGACGATCTCTCATCAACCGTTCCATTTTTAAATTAATAAACGGCACCGAAGATTCAAAAACCCGAAGAACCATGAAGTCAAACATGAGGTCAACCCTCGGTATGATATTTGCGAAAAAATTCCGATAACGTCTTGACACGGTCTCGGTCATCCGAACATTTTGTTTTCGGACAAACTTAACGAGTTGCCGATGCCGTTGCCGATACGCAACTGCCAAGCGCTTGATCCGCGGCAGTACGTATCGAGCGGATCTAGCGTAGCGTTGCAGTCTACCCGATACGAGACGTCTGTATCTTCGAACGACATCTTGAAGAAACTGTTGATGTTCATCTATCAGAACTTGAATGCCATCTTTGTTTTCTGGAGGTCCGTTCATGATTAATTAAATTAAACTGAGATTGAAGCCGGTTAAATCCCGCTGAAGCTAAAGTAGAAAACATTGGGTTAGGAGCATTCTTGCATAGGACATCCAGTGATGAGGGTAATGGTGAACTTCAGACATTGCAGGACACCAGGCACAAGTATACTGACCCCTTTGGGAATGTTGGAACCTAGAATGACATCTGAGAGGCTATGGTGTCATAATAGTCCAATGAAACATAGAAAAGGTCATTGTTTAGGAAAGTATTTACTTTGTTTATTAAAATTTTAATATGTCAGAAATTGTCAACACATGAATTTACAAACGATTTTCAAAATAATTTAAAATGGTATTTTGAAAATTGGCTCTAAAGAATTTTGTTTAAATTCAATTTTTATTAAATGACCATTGACCTTATTGCTTTAATTATCAAAATTACATGTTAAACAAATGCTTAAAATGACTGAAATTTTTTTTTTAAATATCTCGAGTTAATTTGCATAACTGGTTTTCAGCTTCAATTATACTTGTACAAATCTTATCTAATTAACAAATTTGGATTTTAATCCAAAATGGAAATGACAAACAATATAAAATATATTACATGTTATATGAAAATATATTTTAAGACTGAGAAATAAAAAATTAAAAGTAACTTACATGTACCTTGCAAACTACAATACCAATGAAACCTAAAAGAATGTGAAAAAACAGAGTATTTGACCATCACCCATAATGCACTTTTACCTACAATAAATATCCATATACTAGTACATGTATTTAAAAAAAATCCTTATAAAGGAGAAAAATCCCTATAATGTAGAAAAATCCCTATATTTTCAAGTAAAATTGGTTCTGATTTGAATTTTTTAGAAATGTTAATATAGATACATCAATATGGCGACCAAATTAAATGGTCTTAGACTTAAGATTAAAGTGTCTTAATTACACATGCTTTACAATTGTCTCCTCTTAAGACTATATCAGATCAGGTTAAAAAAAATTAATTTCTAGTCTTAATTAAAACTATATCTTATGAAAAATAGTATCTAATAGAAGTGTCTTATTTACTAAGTAAGATATAAGACTAATACACTTTGTACATAAAATGTAATCATCTTCTAAGATTTAAGACTAAGACACAATTTTTACAAGACCAACATTGTGCCTGTTGAACCTGTAAATAGTGAACCTCTACATAGCGATGACCCTGAAAGTAGCATATAACTAACAGTCAGCACAGGAGCGTATGGTCATCACTTTAGCTGAACTTGAAAATAGCACCATTCCTCCAAATAACACCCCTTATGGTCTGGTCCTCATTGTTTGCACTATTCACAGGTTTTGGTGTACTGAGCACGTGCAGCATGTAGGTAAAATGCCAAAAAAGCATTCAAGAGAGGAGTTAGTACCCCTTTAAAAACCTGTGTTTTTGAAACCATGCCATTATCTTTGTACATTTATCTAGGTCATGCATTTCAGAACTAGGTCATGCGACACTAGCGACACCACAAACCCTGGTGACAGAATTTGGAACTAATCGCCATATAGGCACTATATACTACTCTGAATCTAATTGCAATGCAGAGAAACACCTATTGTGATGATGATGATGCTTTTTTAGATTGTGATTTTTTATTTTGTGAATTAAACCATCGATGTGTAGCTCTGCATCAAACAGTTGCTTATTTTTTTTAAAAACTTGACATCGAAAACATATTAAACACTTCTCGTGCATTAAACAAAGAACAGCTGCTGTTGGATATTTTGTAAAACAGAAGATGACTGCAAACACATCTGAACATACATTGCATCCGCAAAAGCAGTATATCGCATGCGATATACGACTTCGAAATAAAACATTGATTAAAACACGTAACGCAATTCACTTTGTGAGGTCTTGTTTGTGATATCAAAACCGAATATACGTAACATGGTATCGTTAGCTGTTATATCGGTTTGCATCATGGCAGCCATCTTGCTGCAATGTCCATTGGCAAGTTCTAGTATGCTCGAGACAGCGAAACAAGTATTGAAAGAAATATTAGCAATATTAAATATATTAACTAAGAAAAACCGTAAGTACATCCATGTATTATTGACCGCGTGTTGAAAAGACATATAGAATGAATATGTGGAGAAAACTTTCAAATATGAACTTTAAGAAATTGATCATGTTTGAAAATATGTAGACGCAAACGCGGATGCATGTTCGTATATGGACTCGGGTGAAAAATTATATATGGCCATACATGTGTTATAAATGGCATACATGGATCTATGTATGGCTATATCCGAAAATACCCATATATAAATTAATTGGATATAGCCATACCTGCCTCCATATACCCCTATACCTATAGAATTGTTCATATTTAAATTAATTAGGTATGGCCAGACTTGTCTCCACATATTGCCATATCAAAAAATGACCATATATGATTTATATGGATTTGGCCATGCATGCATCCATATATGGTTATACCTGTTTCAATATATGGAAAAATCTGGCAATATACTGGACTAAAGTTAGTCGAGTATCTTAAGATACTTTAGCAGAGTAAGACACTTTTGCCAAATGTCTTCAATACTTTTGTAAAGTGTCTTAAGACATTTTTGTAAAGTGTTTAATTAAGATGGTTTTGTCGGATGCATAAGGATATACTTTAGACGAGTAAAACACAATTGTGAAATGTGTTAAGACACTTTTGTCAAGTTTCTTAAGAAGTTTTGTCTGTTATATGATGTTATAATTATACTTTTGTCCAGTGTCATAAGATTACTTTAGTCGAATAAGACACTTTTGTCAAATATCTTAAGACACTTTTGTCAAATATCTTAAGACACTTTTGTCAAATATCTTAAGACACTTTTGTCAAATATCTTAAGATACTTTTGTCGAGCGTCTTAATTCTTCTATAAGACTGATCATTTCGTCTTAAAAAGTGTCTTAATTAGTATTATTTTTTAAATCTATTGAGCAACAAGGGCAGGTGGAAAAAATAAATAAGGCCATATATGACATTTTCCAGATATGGTTAAATCCGAAATTGCCCAGATATGCCTATATATGGCAATGGCATATCTACCCAAATATGTCTAGATATAAGCCATATCTGGGTATGTGTGGCCAATTTTTTATGCAGCCATATCTGGAAAATTTCATATATGACCATATCTATTTTTCCATCCAGGCATTAATGTAATTTTCCCTACACATGTACATGTTACATGTTGAAGCACTGGTTACATTTATCCAAATGGCAATACATGTCAAATATGTTTTAACAAGATATACATTAGGCCTACATGTGTAATCATTTTTTTATTCAAGGTCCTACTCTAGAACACAAGGAAGAAATGATTAAACAAAATGATGGTGACAGAGTAAAGATGGCTGATTTGACTGGATCTATATTATCATTAATGAATAAAGTCATTTCAGGGTTGAATCCTAATCCTAATCCTAATCCTAATCCTAATTCCGAGGAGAAACAAACCAAACCAAAAAGCAAAAAACGACAAACTACAAGTAATATCAAACAAGAAATGTAATGGAAGAATGTGTTCTCCAAACGTCTGGATATATGGCTAGATATGGCTTAATGGATGAAGGACAAAAAAAATCCAATATAGGGCCAAGAATATTGTATATACATATCAGACTTTCAAAATAATAAAAGTAATTAAGCACATTTTGTGAATTTTTTGTTGTTGATTTAACATAGGATTTAAAATAATCAAATTTCGAGTTTTTCATCTAGTATTGCTTATGTGGTAAAAATTATACATGTATATGGCTCTATATGTCTTAAATATGGCATACATGGATCCATGTATAGCTATAAAATCGAAAATACCCATATATGATTTATATGGATTTGGTCATACATGCCTCCATATCTGATCATACCTTTTTCAATATATCTATATACATTATGTCTTAAGACGTTTTAATTTATCTGATATGCCATAGTGCTTTTGTCGACTCTTAAGATACTTTTGTCGAGTGTCTTAAGATACTTTTGTCTTATTTCTTAAGATTATTTTGTTGTGTCTTCTTCTAAGAGTAAGCCTGATCACTTCGTCTGAAAAGGTCTAAGACAATATCATTAAACTTCTAAAAAGTGTCTTAGTATTATTTTTTTTAAATCTATTGAGCAACAAAGGCGGGTGGAAAAAATAGATATGGCCATATATGAAATTTTCCAGATATATTAGTAGCTGTGTCCGAAATTGCCCAGATATACCCAGCAATGCCATATATGACAATCAAGCGTATCTACCCAAATATGTCTATAAATATAAGCTATATCTGGGTATGTGGACAATTTTGGATGCAGCCATAACTGGAAAATTTCATATATGACCATATCTATTTTTTCCACCCAGAAGGTTTTAAAATAATGAATCTGAATCCACATAAATTGGATAAATTTGGACAGATTCTTAACATATCTAATGTATATATGGCAATGTTTAAAAGGAAACTAAGTCAATTAATAAATAAAATAAGGAATTAATTGAATATTTCTAAGAACTGCATAATGAAATCTTATATGTGTGAGAACTTCCTATAGCCCAATCAGATCTGGGAATAGAAAAATGCATAAATTTGTTTCAAAGGTCAATTGGTTGATTTGTGAATGTCTGGTTTATCTGGTTATACCAGACATTCACAAATCAACCAATTGACCTTTTAAACACGTAAGGTCTATATATAAGAAGCAACTTGGGATTCCCAGGCTAAATTGTATTCAACATGTTGCTCAACGTTATTCTGGTAGTCTTTATTTGTCGATATGGATCAGCATTGCCATATATGGGAAAATCGTTTTCAAGTGAATCAAACGAATTTGATAATTTCATTCAAAAATTAGGACTCGAACAAAGATGGAAGGAATCAGGTGAATATTAAATTAATTCAATTTTATATCAATCATTTAAAATATATACGTACGCACCGCAATGGCAGATTTCAATCTGATTCATATATAACCTCAAATTTCAACTAGATTATAATGCAATTCAATTTTCAGCTCGGTTTGAAATAGCTCTAAATTCAGTGACCACGTCTAATAATAGAGATTAAAATTCCGTTTCCAGCTAACATCACAGTTTTTATCAAGGGTAATAATGGGAGTCAAGTGTTCAATGCAAAAGGCGAAAAATTGAACCAGACTTTTGGCCAGTCTTTGTTATCTGATAGCCGGACAACACTGGATCAAGTCCAGACTAGCATAAGACAAGCCAGACACATTTTTCAAGAAAATTACAAAAATCACATTGAAAAAGACGAATTGTCTGGTGATATTATAAAAGACAGATTGATAGCGACAAATCAAAACACATCAAATGCAAACGGATCTGTAATTGTCAACTATCAACACAACCCTCAACTTCTTCAATTTATTCTGTTCAACAAACTCCCATTTGGCAAGTATAACAACTTTGTTTTAATAGAAATAAATTACAAAGGGCAATATCTTATAGTTATGGAAATTCCGTTAATGTGGATAAATAGGAAATCATGTGTGCTCTATCCAATGATTTTATTTGATTTCACTTAGGATTTGAATTAGGAAAAATATGAGAATGGTTTGCTTGTATGAAACCCTCTGTTTTTGTCTTCATTGACAATTATCTAAAGTTGTTACAATGTTTTTTTTAATAATAGGGAATGCTTAATGGTAGTTATAGCATTGCAGTGCACCGCTGTATTGCAGGGTAACTATACTATTTGAAGTTTTTATGTTGTTAAAAACATTGGAAAAAGTTCAAATTATTACCAATGAAGGCGAAAACAGTTGATATCATACAAACGCTAGACCATTATCTTCATTTTGCTAATTTTGCATTTTGTCCTAAGTGTTACGGATAAAAAATTATAATTTGGGTTTCCTTGAAAAAATGGTATTTGAACTGTGTTATAACATGTACAAAGTTTGTATTGAAAAAAAGTTTTAATTTTGACAGATGAAAATAGTCCGTGCGACCCAAATCCTTGCCAAAATGGTGGCATTTGCAATGTTGTCGAATCGGGCAAAAATAAAACTTATTTTTGTAAATGTCCATCTTCAATGGGAGGCAAGAACTGTTCAGGTAAATATTAATTAAATTAATTAAATGCCATATTTAAAAAAAGTATTATAAATATAGGTGATACGAAATAAATAATAGCCTATAAGAAAGAGTGGAAAAATTTTAGCATTATTTCAAATATAGACCATTCGCTGTTATATAAACTCATACAAATTATATAAGTCATTGTAATTAATTGATTGAATGCAATTTCTCACTATTTCAATGCATATACCATCATCTTTACATTATTACTGACTATTGGCTGCGAAGTCACCGAAAGTCTCCTGTTCCAGTACATGGATGGAATATATAGTACCGTAGGAGTTCCTTTAACCGGCGAAAAATTAAATGGCACAGTGAATATTTCTGGCAAGATAACTGAACAAATGGTCCACATCCAGAGCAGAAAGAATTCAACCCTATGTTTTGACATGTTCGGTGGGAGTCATTGGAATTTCAACCGCATCATAAGGTACTAACGTACCTTAAGTCACGATAAGTTACGATAAGTCAAATTAAGGCCAGAATTCATAGTCGTCGAATAAGCACTACTTGTGTGTTAAAAGTATACAAATAAGTACTACTTATACGACTATGAATTCCGGCCTTAGTCTCGTTTCCGAAAGACCTTGCAACGCCTGTTCTTATCTCATCTCGCCTCGCCTCCCCTCAGAGGGAAGACCAGGCGAGACAAGACAAGCACAGGCGAGAATGCCCTACACACTCTCGCATCATATTCTCAGTCATTATCGACTTGCAGGAGTGTGGAGCCAGCTTCTTATTATACATATACAAGTACATGTACATATATTTGCATATTTATATACATATATGCATGCATATATGGTATACATGTATTATATACAGTATAGGCTATGTACTGAAATCATGCGTTATATACTTTAATCAATTTTACGAATAACTTAAATCTGTTAAGGCTGAACTAACACCACCTTTCCTATGGAGAAATTTCTTGACGAGCCCAGCGTCTTTTCTAACTAAAATTAAAGTTTTTTTATGAAAATGTCTGGTTATTTTTAAAATGAATAAATACGATTTTTTTTAAATTTCGCGGGTATTTTGCATGGTCTTGCTGCCACGACACCTAATGTCAGATAACAGCAATTTATCGTCGCGTTTCAAAAATTCATTGATTACTTGCTTAATATTAAAGAGGCATTATCATAAATGTATCTGTGTCCGAAGTGGATAAATAATTCAGGCTTTAAAATTAAAATACACACCTTAACTGGTATAATTAATTTACTGATCTCGTAACAAAATTCAAATTCCGAATAAAAAATTCCGAAAAATGCCTGTAGCTGACACCATGCAGAGACTATAGCCACGTTAGATTCCCGTGAAGTTTAAAATTTATTCTTATTTATTAAATTTAAAATTAAAGGGCATTTTCTTAAAAAAACATGCTCTCTGCATGTGTGCTATAGAAACGCAGTATTTTTACCAAATTTTTTTTCCAGAATTTTATTTAGAAAATGCACTGGGTTCGTCAAGAAATTAACCCATAGGAAATTGGGTGTTTAGTTCAGCCTTAATTCCAAAAAAATCGATAATTCGCAAAAGATCCATTTATATATATAATTTTATCGCATGGACCGTATAAAGTCCACCTAAAAAAATCTGGCACTTTGCCCCCTGCCACATTGCATGCCATAGGTGCATGCCATTTTGTCGTAAATTCTGCATGGCAAAGTAAATTTCCCAAATTGATTTTTAATTTTAATTAACATATAATTGCATATTTATAAATTGTTTATATTTAAAATATACATATGAATACACTATATAAATATAGTGTAGGCCTATAGTGCATTTGTTTAACAACCACGTACACTGTATGTTGAATCCCATCACATCAAGACTTACATGTATATAATATATAATGTATTTCATCTTTCAAGCAACGAACTTCTCGCCAGATCCTCGACATTATCGATATAGCCCCTTATCATGCATCCAATAAGATTTCGAGACGAAATTAAAAATTCACCGTAATTTTCTTGCATGCACTCAGCTATAGGTATATATACATTAGATCCTATAGGCGTACATACAGGTACCGGTATTTTTTATTCGAAGAGTGGACCTATAGCATGCACACAATGGAGCGAAGGATGAGGGGAAAATGAGACATTTTCAAATCTTTTTGTCAGCAAAAGCATCGAAGGACATGTCAGAACGGAGGTAAAATAAATAGACACCGTCGTATATTTCCATTCCATGGTATAAATCTTCAGTTCCATAATGTACATTTCATGGTACAATGTACTACATGTATAAGGATCAAACTTCATTGGAATGAGAATAAGCAAATCACGCAGGCGCAGAAATGCGCCCCCTGGCGGTCTCTGGATGAATTGCGTGATGTGCATGCGGCTCACCGTTTGGTCCATTAACGTGCTGAAAACGGTCGGAACTCAAGCTTGGATTTCACCCCAAACTGGCAACCAAAATGCATTTAATTTTTGCGTTGCAAATTCCGAAAAATTTTTTCGGAATTTCCACATAAATGTTCTTTTAAGGGTTAATTGTGGTCACGTGCCGGATGTCATTTTACTGCAACCGTTCGTCCTGTTTTTATGTTTTGTGGCTTCGTTTATGTTTTTTTTCGCGTTTTGAATTCGATGATTGTTTGGATTATCACCTCTTGAAGTATTGTGTGTATACCAACGATACCGAGTTTATATATGCATCGGCATCTCCAGGGATTTTCAACGGGGAATCGGATCCTTCTTCTGGCCGAAGTATGCATGGTGATTCCAATGTAAGATTTTCACGATTTTTGAATTCAAAGCAATCCTGCTTATAATCGATATATAATTCATGCAAACGCGGTATACGAAAAATGTGAATATATAAATCAGTTGTTTAGCTATACAATGTAGGATATACATGTACAGTTGGCCATTGTGTTGCTCTCGCTGATTGTTACTCTGCATGCATGCATGCAGAGTAACAATCATATACTGGGAATATATATATATATATATATATATATATATATGCTATATTCTCAGAGTACAATTTTATATAAACTGTATACTTGTGTTCATTAAGCTATGCCAAGTGCATGTGATAATCCATCGCATATAGGCTACATTATATAACTCGTAAATGCATATATGCCTATCAAAAATATTTAATCTAAACATTATTTGTACTATATGGGCTATAGCTAATAAAGGCCAAGCATGCATGCATATACATTATATAATTGTATGCTTTTTTCCGCTTATATATAATTTGCACCACTACGGCTACTTCCCGGAAATACATCTATAAGTATGGAAATTATTCATGTATTGAAAGTGAATGGAAAAGTGACACCAAATTTAACGAAAGAGCAATGCATGTGATAATTGCAACTGCAGTGCAATGCATGCATGGGATATATAATTTCTGCGTGCAAATCATTACATATTTTATATATAAAATGTGCAATGATATATATATAGAAATATTTTAAGTTATATTTGCTGCCACTATAATATACATGTGCCATGTGAATATCCACTTGAATAACGCGCCAGTATATATATATAGCCTATACATACATTAACTGCATGCATGTGCATGCACTATTATAGAAATAATACCCAAGTATAGCATATTATTATTAAATATTGGATCCATTGGCCGAATATTGGAGCAATCATTGTTAAATTGTCAAAAATTGGCCAATGAAACCTTTATATATTGGACAAGTGGTCAATTAAGCTTACATATCAATACTGCATGGGCCCAATATTGCGCTCTTATTTTGCATTCAATATATATAGTGGGCCTATATATTGATCCAATTTAATTGGTATATTGTTGGTTCAAATATATACATATTGATATCATAAATATATGATGATATTGGGCCTTAATCTATCCCAATTTTATTGTATATATATTCGCAACTATTGCAATTAAAATGTTAACATACTGTGGCAATTGTATATATGAAAAATGCGTTTTGCTTAAATAATTGTCCAATATGCATGCATGCGTGCTTTTTGCATGGAATATGTGCATATATGTTGGAATAGTGTTATGAGTGATGACATGTATACAGTGTATATGCATGCATGCAAAATCCGTTATATAATATATGACCGCATGCTGAATATATATATATATATATATATATATATATATATAAATGTAGGATATAATGTATAGTGTAGATATATTTATAAGGCTATAGGCCTACAGTTATTTGCATTTGGCTGATGTTTGCATCAATTATTTAATTGTTCAATAAAATGCATCAACCTTTTTTTTTGTGATATATATATATGATTATTATAATTTCGATCATCATGCATGAATGCATTCACTTTTTTATTTTAACTTAAAATTATATACATGCATGTGCACGCAACCTGCACAAGACAACAGCACATGCACCATGCATGTGCACGATTATATATATGCATGGTTATGGATTAATCGATATGTTTATATATATACATTGGCCTATATAAATATGTCCTTTCAATGCATGCAAAGATTGGCTTGTTTTTTTTTCGACGTTTTTAATACATAAATTTTGGATTTTGTTAAATTTCTTAAGATGCATCATAACGTCTTATTTCGTGGACAGAATTTTTTAAACTCCAGTGCTCTCAACTTGTTAACTAATTAATACACAAACTTAATTTTTTTATAGGATAGAGATATTGGTCCTGAGCTAATAAATTGTGCACATGTCCTTATCATCACATTTGATTGAGGTAAAATAGTCCAAAAAATATAAATGGAGTATTAGGACTTGTGACCGGGAAAACACTTATGTAATCCTTGTATTTCGTAAACTCTGTTTACTAGCAATTTGTTACGCAATATAATAGTACGGAACATATATATTGTTCTTTCATTGAAACATAAATTGGTAATAATGGAAGATTTCAACAATTAATACTGTTTACAAATCGCAACAGCCATTTAAAGGAGGAGAAACGTGTTACCACTTGTGACGTTACCACTTGTGACAAAAGTTATTGCACATGTTTAATGCAATTGGAGTGAAATTTTAAGAAATAAAAGACAATAAAATCCAACATCTTAATGTAAAGCTCAGTTAATCTGTGGTAAGGCCTCTACACATTTGAAAGTTTTCTTACGTTACGCTGCTAGTCGTCTGCTAGTGACGAATTAAGGCAACGTAAGAAAAAAGAAAATGTTTCTATTCTCTTACGTTGCATTTATTTTCCTTACGCCGTGTTTTTGACGTCACTAGCAGACGACGTCGACACAGCGTAAGGAAAATTAAGGAAAAAGCTGAAGAAAAGCTATAGGCAGTGTAGCAAAAATTAGGCAGTGTAACGTAAGACAACTTTTAAATGTGTAGGGGCCTTTTACTCTTCAGCTGGCAATGTATGTATTGAACGGCCACTGTTCGATATGATTTCAGGATGGCTATCCATGGTGGCAAGAATTGAAATCTAAATTAAAATATTGCCTTTTTCGAAGTTTTCTTTAAAATAATTTTCTACAGCTTCTTGGGGCCATATTATCATAATATAACCTCAACATCAAT